>JAHBCN010003491.1:74528-131529 GCA_019359885.1 Listronotus oregonensis | reverse complement strand
TTTGGGTTCACACCCTCAAAGACATAAGAATAGGGTTTTTTTGGGTAAAAGTTTTTTCATCGTTGGCCTGTGTAATCAAGATAAGATAATTAAGATAACAGGGACGGCAAATAAAGTGAGACATACTATTTAGATTAATAAAAAAGCCCACGACTATTTATTTATTGCTTTTATTCGCTTTAAATATAATTCTGCTGCACTGTAAATACGAGGGTGGTTTAAAAAATGTTCAGCATAAAAATGAAAACACACATTTACAATTTTAAAAGTATGTTTATTTTTTAACAAATTTCCTTTTAAAACAAGGCACATAGTCCACTAATCTCCCCCCTAAAAATGTGTTTTCTAGGACGCCCTAATACTTTCTACTGCGGCGCCGGCGTTTAAAAAAAAACGCTGACTCCGCGAGGAAGGTTTTCAGTTTAGGAAAGAGATAGAAGTCGGAGGGTGCCAAATCGGGGTAATAGTTGGAGGGGTATTCTAATAGTTCACAGTTCACATTTTATATTTTTTTTTATTTATTTAACCATTTCATCCACTCTTCAGAAGTGACACCAATAAAAAAAAAATGTTATTTTATAGTAGAACCAAAGGAAAATATACCCTGTAGTTTATTAGTTTTCTAACCAAATTTTGAATTGATCTTTTATCTCCATGTAAATTATTGCAGTAACTTAAATTGGGTTTTATTTTGAAATTAAAGGAGAGCTTAGATTTTTTTTTTCGAGTTATGTCGCTTTTGTAAAAAAAAACACAATTTAGTTGTTTTTGGCATGATTCCATTTGTCGCAGTTCCTAAAAATTGACTTACATCCAAGGGTGAATTAAGGTGGTTCACTCGAAAAAAGGTTTTTCCTAAGAATTAGATATAATTGAAATATAGGGCTATAGACCGGGGTCTGGATAAAGTTGAGTGTGCAAAATATGAAGACTGCATCCTGTAAATTGTTTTGAACTCAAAAAAGCTTGCAGAATATAATTCTGGATGTTGCCAGAAGCGTGGTTGGTCTATTTATTTCTTTATACCACACCTCTTTAGATATTATGTAAAAAGACTAAATAAATGCTTTGGAACTATTTTAATGACAATATCCAATTGTTTCTTATAACTAAAGATACTTGTAGCTAGTCAACTGTAGCAAAAAAAATTAATAAAATAAAAACAAGAACTGTATATAGATAAAGAGACTATTTAATACCAAAAAGCAAATGTTATTAGTTAGTCAAGTTATCAAAAAAATACAATAATTATTGACATATGTCAAAAAAAAATTTCACAGAATATTTTACCTTTCCGAAATCTGATGCAACATTGTTTTCTCCAACATCGATTTCGCATTCCTTCACCGATTTTCGAAAAAGTAAGCATCTCGGAAGCGAGCAATCGAACTTTTTCAAAGAGCAAAAATGTTTCTATTTTTTAGTTCTCTATCCGATTGGACACTTAAACTTTTAAAAATCGAAAAAAAAAATTATTATTCTCTGGCTTTGTTTTTGACAGCTGAAGAGTAAAATTTTTTTCTCCGATTTTTCTGAAAATTTGGTGTAAGGGGTTTTCGACCCTCCCTTTTCCCGCCTATGTAAATTGAAAAATTTCGAAAAAAAATTACAACTTTTTTATGAGCCACTTTGTATACTAAATTGTCACGTACATATACCTAAAACGTCAAGAGGTACAATATTCCTATGAATTTTTAAGCTATCTGCATTCCAAATGATAGTTTCCGAGTGACAGCTGCCAAATTTTGACATTTCGCGCAAATCGTCAAGAGGCAAAAAGTTTTTATTTTTTATTTCTAAGATAAGATATTTTTTCAATTTTTTTACTTTCTCTCTTGCTGAGTGGAGTGAGGGGTAAGGAAAAGAAAAAAGGACCGACACAGCTACCGGCAACATGGGTTTTTCATTTGTTTGGTGTCTCAGGTAAAAGAATGTGAGCACAGTTGCTGGTCCTCACATTTGCATACTCAACTTCCTTTGGCGCCTGCACTAATAATAAAAGTGTCTTTTATCTTATTAAAAAAACTAATTTTTTTATCGTCTGTGTAACAAGATATTAACAATTAAATTGTGCATAATTAACATTGCCGATATCTGTCATGTATGAAAGCCATTTCGGAATATCTCGAAAACGGTTCTTACGATATTTTTTCAAAACTAATGCAATAAAAATCAAAGTATTAAAATATCAAAAAAAAACTGTTTTTTTTTTACCGTTTTTTGAAAAAGATATTGATTTTTGAAAGTTTACTAGGTCTGTTTGTTATTAAGAAATAGTGTACAGGGTGTCCCAAACTGGACGCGTTCTTATGGGAACAACCCTTATTTGAAGGGATATAAAAAAATTGACCAAGGTGTCCGGAGCTCAAATTTAATGAGAAAACTACTGGCGCTAACAAAACTTTGCTATCTCTTATCGTTTGGCCACTAGAGGGCGTTTCTCGAATTTCGTCGATTTTTTAAATGCCCCAAAACTTTCTTATTAATAAAGATAATTAATTTGGATAAAAACTTTCTTAAGGCACTTTTTTTCGTAGAATTCATTGCGATAGGCAGATTTTTTACAGGGCGTTTAGATTTTCGTGCACCACGTAAAAACTCTAACCGTATTGGGCACTTTATATGAAAATAATGGTACAACTTCCACAAGAAAACTTGAAGCAGAGATTGGCATATCCAGATTATAAGATTTTTTAAAAGCTGGTAAAATTTCCTAAATTTTGATGTATCACTTGTTATGTTTATCTTAAAAACCATTAGCAGTATTACGATTTAAAAATTAAAATAATGTGCCTACAGAAATCAACATTGCCATGACTAATAAAATGACATAGGATGCTAACATGTTATGATTAAAACAACAGATCTAAAGTTGCTACGTAAAAAAGCAGTAGGCCGTGCATATGATTTTTTTGTTTTAATATTTTAACAGCTTCTGAATAGTTGAGAATTGACAGTGGTACTTGATATTGTTAAATATTTTGGTATTTTTAGTAGAAAAAAAGTAATTTAAATAAGTTTTTAAGAAAGGTTTTTGAAAAGTGTTAAAAAATGTATGAAAATTTTGAAAAGTTCAACATGCTTGAATTTTACTTAGAAAGCAACAAAAATGCTCAGGCGGCACTTGTATTTTCAAAGATATCCCGAACGGCAGCAACCATCCAGGGATGTATTTGCTAGACTTGCCCATAATCTTCAAAATTTTGGCTCTTTTAACAAACCCAGAGCAAATTATGCTCAAAATCAAGAAATTCAAAACGAAAATGAAGTAAAAACTCTAATCGTATTGGGCACTTTATATGAAAATAATGGTACAACTTCCACAAGAAAACTTGAAGCAGAGATTGGCATATCCAGATGCAAAAACCACAGGATTTTGAAAAAAAAAACAAATTTAAGCCTTATCAAACCCGCAAAATCCATCATCTTCTCCCTGGGGATTTTGATCGAAGAACTCGTTTTTGTGAGTGGTTTTTAAATAAAATACAAAATAAACCAAATTTTGCTTTAAATTGTATTTAGTCTGACGAGGCTTCGATTAGTAGTGCGGGCATATTTAATCGGTTTAATGATTACACTTGGTCCCAAGAAAATCCCCATGCGACTGTCCAAAACAGACAACAAGGAAGATTTAGCTTCAATGTGGGGGTGGGAATTTCTAGAGGACAATTCATTGGACCCTACATTTATGATGAACCGCTGAATTCTAGACAATATTTGGATATTTTAAGGGACCAGGTTGAACCATTCTTGGAAGATATTCCCATATATCTGATACCCAGTGTGCAAGGACCATAAACGATTACCTTAATGTTCAGTTTGGTGAAAATTGGATGGGAAATCAAGGGCCCATACAATGGCCTGCCAGGTCACCTTAGATTTTTTTCTTTGAGGTAGAATTAGAGACCTTACTTATAAAAACAATAATTTTAATAGCCGGGAAGAATTAGAAAGGGCGTTGCGAGTTGGGTTTAACCAAAGACAATTGTAGTTATCACTATAGACGCCCAGTCCCTTTGTATAAATACTTTTTGCCGACAATCAATTTTATTAGAATATTTAATTTTTACCTGCTGAGGTACCTCTCAGCGTTGCCGTTTTGACTTCTTACTATGTCATAGTCTATTTAAAGCGTAGGCTCCCTCCGCACATATTTATGTTGCAAAAACAACAAACTGCTTTTTGCACAGATATTAGTCGAGGAAACGAAGTAATGCACGATAAATTTTTTGTGCTGTAAGATGGATTTAAATGCGGTTTTTGGTATTCGATTCGTATGAACCTCTAAAAACTTTGTGATCAAATTTTATTAACGGGAAATGAAAAACTCCCGTTGTGCATTAGAAAAATAAATTTTTGAAATTTTATAGTTTGTAATTAGAAAAAAATATATATTTTAAACTTAAAAATGCATTTTTTAATACACAAATCCAGTTTTTCATTTCCCATTAATTAAATTTGTTTATTAACTTTGTAGCCGTTCATACGAATCAAATGCAAAAAACTGCATACAAATCCAATCTGCAAAAAAATCTCTCGTAAGGCCTATTTAAGAGGCTGGTACGCTGGCCAGTACGCCACCGCTGTTAGTGAATAAATAAATTATTATTGTTAATATAAAATAACATTAGAGTTTTTGTTGAATTTAACTTTTTTATGTAAACAAAAAGGTAATAATTATGCAATTAGGCATCATTTAATATGAAATGTAAATACAGAGTGTTTCAAAAGTCCCGAATGGAACTAAATTTCTATAAGTTGGCTAGTGAGCCCAAGGAGTTAAGGAAAAGCTGCTAAAAATATTTAAAAATTGTTAACAATAATATAAATTAAATTACAGGTCCTATAATTTTTTCAAAAAAGAGCAGACTTTTGAGCAATCTTATACAGTTATAAAAAAATAATCGTCACATCAGCTCTTTTATATTTATTGTACTTTTATATAAAACTTTATTTACGTAGTATAAGGGTTGCTGGGTCTAAATTGTAAAGTTTTTAAATATTACGCAAATACCAATTTATTAAGAACAATATAAAAGACAATTATTTATTCTAAAATTTTGGTAATTGTTTAAAATCACGACCCCACTTTTTTGGGATGTAAAATCAACATGAATATTTTTTTTAATTTGACAAATATTTTTATTTTTTTAAGATTGTCAAAAATAAAGTAATAAAAAAATAAAAAATGTTAATTTTTTGATTAAAAAGTTTTTTAGATTTTTTTTTGTTAAATCTTAAAATTGATATAAAAAAAATGAAATATTTGTCTTTACACGTGGAATATGAAACAAATTACTAGAAATTGCGAAACTTAAATAAATGCATTTTTATTTTCAAAATAAATAAAAAAAAATCTATAAATTTTAAAAGATTTTTTTTGTAAATCTCGAGAAAGGGGGCAGATACGATTTCAAATCAAACTGGATTTTGCAGTACAAACATGGAGTATCCGAATCCCGCGCCCCGTTACCTTTCACATTTTTATTAATCTTACCCATGCTTCAGAGGTACCGTGCATAGTTAAATATACCGATTATTTAAGCAGGAATATAAAATATAATTGAATAAGAAATCAAAAGCCAATCAAAATTAACGCGCGACCTAAATTGTTTCCCATATTTCCCAGTGTAGTGGCTTCCAATCCCCCAGAACTAACTTTTTTAAAATTTATTTCAGTTCTAAAATAAATATAGAATCTTGTTTGTAATCATAAGGAGTAACCGCAACAACTGCCTGTTTTTTTTTCACAATTTACAGAGAGGTGAGAAAAAACATGCAAATATAA
This sequence comes from Listronotus oregonensis, assembly GCA_019359885.1. Taxonomy (NCBI): domain Eukaryota; kingdom Metazoa; phylum Arthropoda; class Insecta; order Coleoptera; family Curculionidae; genus Listronotus; species Listronotus oregonensis. The sequence continues at coordinate 125,741 of JAHBCN010003491.1, read as the reverse complement.
ATTTTATACTAATTTACACGTCGCAAAAAGTAAGATGAGCATTACTTTTCGTTTTTTGCAAATTTTAAAAAATCACCCCCAATTAGGGGTTGGAAAATCGCCAAATCTGAAGAATTGCGAAAATTGTAGTGGTATTAAAATTTTCTTTTCACTGTGATTTTTGTTTCAAATGGACCTTGGAAAAATAAAATAATACATTTTTATCCCTAAGAAGGTTGTAAACCAACCCCCATGGTCTATGTGTGGGTGCAATCATCCCCTAAAATATATAAAATTGTATACAACTTCAAAAATTTTAAAACATCGGGTTTTTAGGACATGTCTAATAAGAAATAAATGTTTATAATAATCAACTACCCTATTCTAAGGGTGGAACTACTCTTATCAATAGGAGAAATTAAATAAAATACTAGCTTTTTCAAGAAAAGTCTTAGTTGGTATTTTTTTGATACAAGTATATAAACCAGGTGTAAAGGGATTTTTCTAGTTTACTTTTAACCAAAACCACCCCTGCAAGGGGGTATATTCATCCCCTAAAATGTAGAAAATCATATACAACTTAAAATTGTAAAAAAAATATTTAGATGTTTAAGGATATCTCAAATATGATGGACAGTTTAGAATGAGTTTTGGTAATAAACCACTCCTAAAATTAAGGGTAAAGAAACTCGCATTATCAGAAAAATTGAATAAAATGTTAGCAAAAAGCGTTTTGGCCTCATATTTTTCTCCCAGATGTATAAAATAGGCCATCTTAGGTTTTTTAAGTTCATTTCTAATCAAAGCTACCTTGCAAAGGGGTTAATTTTCCCCTTAAATGTATAAAACCATATAAAACTTTTAAAATATTAAAGAATATATGTGGGTGTTTTAGAATATCTCAAATATAACATGAATTTTCTTAATTTTAGGGGACGAATTTACCCCCTTGCAGGGGTGGTTTTGGTTAAAAGTGATCTCAAAAAATCTAGGTACACCTGCTTTTTATACTTGAATCAAAAAAATACGAAGCTAAGACTTTTTGTAAAAGCTAGGATTTCATTCATTTTTCTCACTGATAAGGGTAGTTTTACCCTTAGAAAAGGGTGGTTGACTATCATATTATACATTTATTTTTTATTAGACATGTCCAAAAAATCTGATTTTTTTGCAATTTTTAAGTTGTACATGATTTTATATATTTTAGGGGATGATTGTACTCCTACATAGTTCATGGGGGTTGACAACCTTCGCAGGGATGGAAATGTATTATTTCATTTTTTCAAGGTCCATTTGAAACAAAAATTGCAGTGAGAATAACTTTTAATACCACTGCTATTTTTGCAATTTTTTAGATTTGGCATCTTTCCAACCCCTAAATAGAAGTGATTTTTTTAAAATTTGCAAAAAACGAAAAGCAATGCTCTCCCTAAATGAATAAATGTAAGAAAACAGGCAGTTTTTAAGCGATTTTTGCAGTCACTCTTTAAAATTTCAAATATTTGAATTAATAACTATCAAAAGGTTACTCTAAACACCGATTAAATTTTAGGTGAAGATCATATAATTATAAGGTATTTATTAGTCAAAATAATTTTAATATACATAGATAAATCCTTACCACAGTTTATAATCAATTGCTTACACTGTGTACTATTCTTGTAGGGAAAACGAAAAAGCCTAACTTTATAGATTTCCCGACATTTTAACAAGAAAACAAATTTTAATTACCATAGGGAAAACAGAAACAAATCACAACGCACAAATGGCAATACGATATGGAATGAATTAAACAAAAACTTTTTTTTATTTTACTCCAAAAAACTAGCCGTTTTTTGCTTCTTTGATGGCCACACTTTAATTAATAATTCTCACTTTTTTTGCAAATAGCAATAAACTAAAAAATACATGCGTTTATTTGGATTTTATTTATAAAAAAAAAATAATAAATTTAGGTGAGCCTATACAAATATTTCTTGTTATGTAAGGATGTCTTATAATAAAAAAATAGAATTTGAAAAAAATTAAAATCATGTTTATAAATATATTTTAGGAAATAATTCCCCACCGTACAAGTTTAAATAATTAAAATATTATTATTTAATAAAGAAAAAAATAAGATTAAGATTATTAAAACGAATATAAATACGAAGCCCATTTTCGACAGAAATAATTCCTACTTTCTGTTACTTCTTTTATTGGTTTGGCAACAGTGTTCGTTTATACAGCAGCGTGTGCACGTATATTCTCTCGATGGACGCTCGCTCGAGGAATCTCAGCAAGCGAGCGTCCAAACCTATTACCAAAAATTTTACATTGTTCTGTGTGTCTATAGTGATAACTACAATTGTCTTTGGTTTAACCGAGTTCAAAATATAGAACTTATTAATGCAGTTAATGCTGTTAAAAAAAGATGTAGAATTTGCGTACAACAAAATGGGAGACAATTTGAACATTTGTTAACATAATTTTATTTTATTTTTGTTTATTTATTATCGTTAATTAAATTCCATAAAATTTTATATTAGGATTAGGTAGAGTTATGTTTTTTGTTAATATTGTTGGTTTGTTGTTGTTGTCGTTTGTGTTTTAGATAATTATTAATTTAATATATTAACTATGAGTAATCTTATCATAAAACTTTAGATCTGTTGTTTTAATCATAACATGTTAGCATCCTATGTATAAATTGGATGGGAAATCAAGGGCCCATACAATAGCCTGCCAGGTCACCGGACCTAACTCCCTTAGATTTTTTCTCTTTGGGATAGAATTAGAGACCTCACTTATAAAAACAATAATTTTAATAGCCGGGAAGAATTAGAAAGGGCGTTGCGAGGTGCGTTTAACCGAGTTCAAAATATAGAACTTATTAATGCAGTTAATGCTGTTAAAAACAGATGTAGAATTTGCGTACAACAAAATGGGAGACAATTTGAACATTTGTTAACATAATTTTATTTTATTTTAGTTTATTTATTATCGTTAATTAAATTCCATAAAATTTTATATTAGGATTAGGTAGAGTTATGTTTTTTTGTTAATATTGTTGGTTTGTTGTTGTTGTCGTTTGTGTTTTAGATAATTATTAATTTAATATATTAACTATGAGTAATTTTATCATAAAACTTTAGATCTGTTGTTTTAATCATAACATGTTAGCATCCTATGTCATTATATTAGTCATGGCAATGTTGATTTCTGTAGGCACATTATTTTAATTTTTAAATCGTAATACTGCTAATGGTTTTTAAGATAAACATAACAAGTGATACATCAAAATTTAGAAAATTTTACCAACTTTTCAAAAATCTTATAATATATAGGGTGATCCATATAAAAAAATTGATTTTGGGGTGGTGCACGAAAATATAAACGCCCTGTAAAAAATCTGCCTATCGCAATGAATTCTACGAAACAAAGTGCCTTAAGAAAGTTTTTATCAAAATTAATTATCTTTATTAATAAGAAAGTTATGGGACATTTCAAAAATCGACGAAATTCGAGAAACCTCCCTCTAGTGGCCAAACGATAACAGATAGCAAAGTTTTGTTAGCGCCAGTAGTTTTCTCATTAAATTTGAGCTCCGGACACCTTGGTCAATTTTTTTCTATCCCTTCAAATAAGGGTTGTTCCCATAAGAACGCGTCCAGTTTGGGACACCCTGTACACTTGTACACTATTTTTTCTTTTTGTACATAATTGCTCCTACGGACTAGATAGGTCCAAAAAATGTAAAATAGTGTAAAATATTACTGAATAATGAACAGACCTCATGTGTTGTGTGTACATTCTCCTGCAAAAATAATATTTTCAAGCATTGAGAAGCTCTATTACTTTTAGTAAAGCGTATTCAATCTGATCTGGAACAGCGCCAAATTTTTGGTCCACTCAAAATACTGCATCACGAATTAAACTAAAATAAGACAAAATATAATGGTTCCTACATTCCTACTGGTACTAGTACCGACCCCTTGTTTTCATCCCAATCTCGGTTTGACTTGTGGACGAGTCCGGCTTTACTTACTATAAGGCGATAATGTTGTCGACGACTGCGCGAGTAAACTACCTTAAAAAAATTACTTGTAACGCCTATTTTTCAATAAAATATGGATTTTTTAAGACTTAACTTAAAAAAAGGTGGTGCGATTTATCAAAACCACTTGCGCATTTAAACGTTCTCCGGCGAGACCAACAACATATCAGACAACCCTCGTAAGTGTCTCAATTTATTTACTTTTTCATAAATTGACTACCCTCCTTTTAGCTAAATAAGAAAATAAAACATTTAGCAAGTTTTCATCGAGAGTCCATTTACGAAGAGGCTGATAAAGGATTGTCATAAACAGAAAAAGGGGCCCCGACAAAAACATGCAATTACGTAAAGGGCGAAGACCTAGAAACGGAGTTTCAAGTTATTTACGTTAACATATCGGGTTCCCCCTGATAAGAGACTGACTAAAAGATTGGTGGGAGTATTTATATGTTCAGTACATGGAATTAAGTTACGGCGCCAGTGATGGGAGACATATTTAAGATTGATCGCCTCTAAAATTCCTTTTAGCAGAAGAGACAAAGGAAATTATGCGATAAATGTCTAACTTTTCCCTTAAAAAACTAACTTAATTTTACGTGTCGAATTCGGAGGAGAACTTTAGAAGCTGTTTTACACATACGAGAATTATTCCGAAAATAACTCTAGGGGGTAATATGCTCAAAGCGCCAAAACATCGGCAGAAAAAACAATAATTTTAAAATATTTAGTTCGACAGAGGTTGGCAAAACTAGTTTGACAGTCACTAGATTTTACCAAAACTGCATAAATAAATTAAAACAAATTCTATTAGCTATAGGGTGGACAACTAAGAATGCGAGGTCCTGTATCTGGGAACCTATCCATCGTAGAGACTTGCGGCAAAAAAAATATTACTAAAACGGCCAAGGGAAAAACCTGGAAAATATTTTCAAGTTTCTGAAATGGCCGCTAGGGGGCGTAACTGCAATCTTGAATCTAAAAAAGAGATGTTTTAGTAAGTTCCGCTTTATTAAGCTAACAAAAAAATACCTGATCTTTAAATTCGAGGATAATCTGAACCTTTTTTGTTTAACAATGTTTGCTGTATCTGTTAAAATAAAGTGGTGGGGGGTATTCAAAGGTTTTCGTAAAAAACACCCTGAATCTTCAAAACGGCTACTTGGGCTAGTTGAGAAGAGCTATTTTTGGGCTGTAAATGTTATAATATTTGAATCTTAGTTAGTTTTACATGTCGCCGTAGAGGGCTTTTTTGACATTCCGGCAAAAATGGTTAATTTTCTTTAAAAAAAAAATTAAATGCATTAGTATGATTTTTTCTGCATAAAAAAGTAGCTTAATGATGCCTAAACAAGCTTGCAAAAACCGCATCTCGATATCTTGTTCTTAAACTAAAATTTAGGACAATGAAAATTTTATACGTCAATATCTTAAAAACTATAAAAGCTACAAGAAATTTTATGACATAAATTATGTATTTGTACGAACCCTTTAATTTAGGTTATATAATCTTTTGGTCCAAATGCAACACTTTACGAGTTACAATCAAAAACTCAATTTTTCAGGATTTTTTTAAGGTATACCCCTGAAATTCGATTTTTTGATTATAACTTGTAAAGTACTGCATTTAGACGAAAAGATTACATATCCTAAATAAAAGGCTTCGTAAAAATACATATTCTATGTCATATAAATTTTCTAGCGTTTATAGTTTTTAAGAGTGCATTTACGCTACACCTTAGGGGTCGGGCGAAAGGACGCGGAGACGGTGGGCGGAGACTAACAAACTCCCACTACCACAGTTTTTGTATAGCCGCATTAAAAATATTATATTTTATTTAGGTTTTTCCAAATTTGGTGTATCGATGCGATGTTGTTTCCGATTGCAAGCCTACAGGAGATAACGTTTTTCGGTAACTATTTTTCACTTAAATGACATAAACTATACACCATTTTAAAGGAAATAATCTATGTATCTGCTGTAACGGATTTTTGAAATATGAGTCGAGTTAAGAGAAAATATTATCTAAACATAACCGATTTTAGGGTGACTTTCACTCAAGGAAATATTAAAAACTAAATCCAAATTTAAAAAACTATTACAGTGGAAGCCTAGATTTAGGTGTTGGCTTTCATATAGTTTTTGAAAATTATCGATAACTTATACCGTTTTTGAGAAAAACATTATGCCTCGAACCCCACATTGCATTGGATCCAATTTTCGCGGCGCGAATGGACTCTTAAGATATTAACGTATAAAACTTTCTTTGGCCTAAATTTTAGGTTAGTTAGTTACAAGATATCAAGAGGCGGTTTTCGCGAGCTTGTTTAGGCATCATTTAGCTACTTTTTCGTAAAGAAAAATTTGTACCAATGTATTTAATTTTTTTTGAGAAAATTAACCATTTTTGTGGAATGTTCAAAAAAGCCCTGTAGTGGCGACATGGGAAACAAACAAAACTTTAAATATTATAACATTTATTGCTCTTTTTAACTAGCACAAGTTTGTTAAAATCGGCACAGCCGTTTCGAAGATACAGGGTGTTATTTAGGGAAACCTTTGAATACCTCCCACTACTTTATTTTTGGAGATACAGCAAAAATTGTCAAATAAAAAAGGATCAGATTATCCTTGACTTTAAAGATCGGGTATTTTTTTGTTAGGTTAATACAGTGGAATTCACAGAAACATCACTTTTTTGGAATCAAAATTAAACACATTTCCATTTATGTTACCTTTTTTATCACCCTGTATGCTGTAGCTTTTTGCAGAATTAAAAACTTATTTAAATTAAGGGAGTTTTTGTGTTTCCGTTTTTTCTTTTTTGGAGTATTTAACAATTTCTGCGAATTAGGTAAATAAAATCCTAAAAATGGAAAATTATAAATTTTAAATCTCAAAAAAATTTATAATTTCTTTGACACTAAATTTTATAAATGCTTATTTTTTTTTGTGAGATTGTTAACTTAAAAGATAACTAAGAAATCTGATGATAAAAATAAAAGAAAATTAATTATTTTTGTCTAGAAGCTATAAATTTAAAATAATTGATGTAAGTGCATATCTCGCGCTCGCAGATTTACACAAATCGTCTTAAAAAGTAAACAGGGAGTCATCATCCAATTACTGAAGAGAAAATTATATCCAAACATAAACCCCATAATACCGCAGAAGATCGCATAAAAGAATGCGACAAGATAATTCGTTTATCTCGTAAACTAGCTGAGCTGTTGAAATGTCAGCGCATAAAGCTTAAATTTTCAGACAGGCATGAGTGCTTTTATCAAGTTTAAAACAAACATTCCGGCTTGCAAAAATAAGCAAATTACACGTTATATTCAAATGAAGATAGTGACAGGTACAGGGTTAATAATCACATTAAAAGGCGTCAGAAAAGCTGAAAATACTATACGTACGGGGTGCGTATTGGCATCGTCTCCTATGGCACGACGCAAGAAAAATGTATGTCCAATAGACTGGGCTAAAAAAATCGAATATTTTTTTTTGATTGAAACTCCGAAAATATTATGCAAGATGACTAAAAAAAGTTATCGTCCAAATTTGAGCCCTTAATTTTAATTTGAAGAGGTCTATCATCGCGGATTTCAATTTTTTAAATCCGTACGCAAATTTTGCCAATATATCTGAAAAATAATACGAAATACATATTTTTGTAGGAAATTAAATTCCCTTCAAAAAGATCTTGTTTTTCAAACAATTTAAAGACTGTTGTTTTACCCCTTCTGTAAAATGCAGATATCGTATCACAGCCAGTTATTATACCTGATATTCTCATATTTATACCTATGTATATTTTATATTTTAAATGTAGGTTTAAATCACCGATAGAAAAATATTTTTACTTATATTACAGCTACAGAGATGTATATACGTGACGTTCTTATGCATACAATGACGCTTACAACTTTTTGAATCGTTATATCTCAGGAACGGTGGCTTTTAGGAAAGAAATTATTGATACTTTTTTATAAATAATTTTGTACTCTACAATTTTTGTTAAAGGTAATTTTACGATAAAACTTACCGTTTTGAAAAAAATCGCGAAAAACCCATTTTTTTACCTTTCACCTCGAGTCAATTTTTTTCACTTACCGGAACGATGAGGAATTTTGAAATGTTCTTTTAATTATGTTTTGAACAATTTTACTTACTTTTAGCTAGATGTAAATTTATGTACCTTTAAATGTCTAGATTAACTCCACGAAATATTATCTTAAACATTAATCCGATTTTACGATTTGTTTTTTTAACTTTGAAATTTTGTAACTGATGAACCAACTTGCTCCTCAAAAAATACGATTTATTATTTTATAGGAAATTAAATGCTTACAAAAACGTCTTTTTATATTTCTCGTTAAATTCACTCATTTAAAAGTTACTCGAGGTTCAAGTTTGGGTAAAAATTAATTTATCGTTTTTTTGCCTTTGAATGAGTGGATTTCACGAAAAATGTAAAGATACCATTTTTTTAAAGCATTTATTTTCCTTTAAAGTAATGAATCGTTTTCTCTTAGGAGCAAGAGCAAGCAGTTCCAAAGTTAAAAAATCAAATCGTAAAATCGGATCAATGTTCAAGGCAAGATAACGTGGAAACGGCTTGTCGGGCTAAAATCTTTAATCAGATCTTTTTGTAGGGAATATAGTTTTCTATTAAAATATTTATTTCTTATTTTTTCAAATGTATTGTTAAAAAGATCTGAGGAAAGCTGCGTACTAATTTAAAAAATTGAAATCCGCGATGATAGACCTCTTAAAATTAAAAGTAAGGGCTCAAATTTTTACGATAACTTTTTTTAGTCATCTTGAATTATATTTTCGGAGTTTCATTTAAAAAAACATTTAATGTTTTCGGCCTAGTCCAATGTCCAATTACAAAAAACAAAATGCTTGTAAATGGGGTTAAGAAAAGGGCGTCCCAAAAAACCCCCCTGATACGATTTTCGCTTTGTTTACGCAAATTTTGTAGGAAAACTCCCTAAGATGACATCCATGTCCGGGTTCCGGTGCACCAGGTGTCCGGAGGGTGGTCGCGGGTGGATGCCAAATTTGGAATTAGTGACCCATCAAACCCCCGGCATGTGAAATCTCGTTGCATTTAAGAGTAAATTTCAAGAGAAGCCTCCGTTCATCATCAGTCCTAAGCTCCAAGTTGAAGGTCATATTCGGGATCAGCGACCTCAAAAACCCCGAAAACCGAATTTGATTCCATTTCAGGCGTTATTAACCAAGTTATGATTTTTTTCTAAGTGACTTAAAAAAATAAATTTTTCAGAATGTATTTTGCACTGCACAAATGCAATTTGGCCGAAAAACATAATACAAAGTAGATACTTTTTTTCACATAATTTTAGCAAAACACCTCATCTCAATCCGACTTGATCGATAAAATTTCGAAGATTTTGGGCTCTTTTTGTGCTTTATTTTCTCGCCTAAACGTTCCAATCCAAAATCTTGGGCTCTTAAAATATTGAGATCGAAATTTTGAAGTTTTGTCCACAATTTTGTTTCACTCGTTTTTGACTTGGCAAGTTTTTTACTGATTTGTCTGTATTAACGTCTCTTTTACCATTAATACAGACAGTTTTTTTTATTAAAACAGGCATTAAGGAAAAAACTTGCGAAATCAATTGGTGGGGAAACGTTAATCGTTACGCATCCGCACTATAATTATTTGCCGACAGACTCTGTTGTCGACTTAATATGAACTGAAAAACAATATGTACAAATAAAGGTTTGGACTCCCTGTAAAATGACCATTGCTAATTAGGACACGACAAATAGTTACTGTACGCAAGCGTTTATTTTACTAAAATTATTACTCAATTTCTAATCCACAAAATATGGCGTGATACGCCATTGGGGCTTATCAGCGACTCAAAACAATATATACAAATATAAAATTTTCAATGAGAATACCTTTCCCTTAAAAAATTTTTGGTAATGAATTTACTTTAAAAATTAGCAAAATAAGGTAAAGGGTCGAAGTTAGTCTTAAAATAGGCACTGATAGCATACATTAATTTTTCAAAAGTTTTAAAATCTTGAACATAACTTATTATCTACTTCGAATGTTCACTAATTTTTTAATGTCTTATTAAGTATGAAGAACAGTTACAAATTGTGCCCTTGAAAGAGACACAAAGATTTACTTTATTTTAGCAAAAAAAATGTTTATATTTCACCAAAACCCCTTCAACGGCGTCTATTAGGAGTAAATAATATTAAACGACGTTACGACACAATTAGAAATTATTTTATAGCACTAGAAAAAGTTTGTTTATTTGAAGTCAAATTTAGAAATTATTTACAGTTTTTTGGGACACCCCGTATCACTTGTCACTCCTGTGACACCCGGTACAAATTATTGACAAACTATTTTATCAAAAAGTTTTAAATGTTTCCTTGACCATCACTTTCCTTTATCACTACTTCAGCTAAATACTGCCCTGCTACTGTTCATTAGACCACTTTAACCACACCTTACTTTACTTTTGATCCTTGTTTAGAATATGTAATTCTAAAATTGACACCGAGAATTATTTAGAGTATCTTTACTAGCTGAGAAAAATGTACATCTTCGTAATAAACCATAAAAAAATACGATTTTTCTATCAACTATTTAATAGAACATTTCTGCGATTTGTCCAGAAATTCTAAATAATTTTTACGTAATAAAACAGGAATACCTTTCAGACAAATGCGTCACTGACCAAGCCAATTGTCCTTTTGAGTTTCTTCCGCGCGCCCGTCGTCGGTAGCGTCGTCCTAAGGGCCCGGATTTCGACGCCTATAGCTCTCATTGGTTGCGCCGTCATCACAACTTCACGAAAACACGTCGACTCGTTGGCTTTCTAGTATGCTATTTTTAGATTGTTATTAAGGAATTCAAAATAAGGTTTTAAAAAATCGATTTTAATTATTTTTTTAAAAAATTTAGAAAGAAATATTAGCGTGCTTATAGCTATACTGCAACATAAATAAAGAGTGGAACAAAATTGTAGACAAAACTTGGTCTAATTTTAGATCTCAGTACCTTAAGAGGCCGAGATTTTTGAATAGAAACCTTTTTTTACAAAGGTGTTTTTTGTGGCATCTACTTTTTTTTCAATGAAAAATTGAGGAGGGGGAATCTCATGCCTGAAGTAACGAAAATTGCTCATTTTAATGTGTCCTATATCGCGCCTGGTTTGGAGTCTAATAGGTAAATGTTGCAATTTTCTTGTTAAGTAAAAAAATTCTGCCTTCATCAAATTATTTTTTTTAAATATTACAACCCTCTGAAAAAATATTTATGGAACATTAAAGCAAGGAACATTACCATACCAATTTAACTACGGGCGTTTTAGCTTAAAATATTCGGAAATATCCAGCGATGTATAAAAAGGACCCGTTACCCACTGAAATTTGGTTTGTTTTTATTAGATTGGTGAATTTAATTTACCCGAAGTGTAGGTAGATAGTTAAAAATAAATTTTCAGTTTAACTTAGTTTTCCTTTTATCCCTATTTCCACTTTAATACTTGTTTGTTTGTGTGATCAGTTTTTTTTGTGGAAGCGGATGTAATTTTTTTTTCGGCGATCGTTTATTTTTAAGTATTATTACTGTACACAAAATAATTAATAGCCCTCATTAATGCTTGATGCGCCTAGCAAGCCGGGCCTTTGTTAATAAAAAATCTCTTAAAATTGTCAAAATTTAAATTATTACTTTAATTATTGTTTAATTTACATTAACTCAATTATAACATTTTTTAATTTATTTCACTTTTCCCATACAGGCGCCAATTTATTTTAAATCATCCATAATACGTAGATCGCACCGAAAATTTGTGCAAACTATAAGAAATACAACTTATTTGTAAGAAAAAATGGTTTTATTGTTTTTCAAAGTATTTTCCTTTTAACTTAACACATTTATCGATCCTGGTAAAAAGTAAATGCATTCATCTGTCGATCTTCAAAAGGTTTTTCAACGCCATTATTTTAAAAAGCTGACCACGCTTATTCAGAGCTGTCGCAATTACTTTTAAAAAGTAATCCAATTACAATTACCAATTACTTTTAAGTAGCATAATCTACGATTACAATTACTAATGTTTGTTAAAGTAATTTAATTATCAATTAAACTAAAGTAATTAATACTATAATTCTCTTATTAATTACCATATATCTTTAAACACGATACACTAAACTAGGTCTCAAACTACGGCCCGAGGCCACATCCGCCCGCGGACAGATTTTGTCCGGTCCCGGAGAGTAGCATACTTGAAAACTCCTTTTAGAGAACAAATAATTTTATAGCAAATTAAATTTAGTTTACTGAAGTATTCTAATTTTATGTTGAATAATTATTAATATGACATCTACAGATATGGTCATGGGCTAACTCCGCTAACTCATAACATTCTTGTAGGCTTATTGTTATTGTTTTTGTGATAAGTTGGATAAAGAAACACAGAATTGTATGGTAAAGACATGTATAATATGCAGAAAATTTAACTTCAGTATATAATAACTAACAAATTATTGAAATGAATCCAACTAACATTTTATACATTTTAAATAATCACATAACTTATAACAAACATAATGACATATGAAATACTAATGAGATTTATGAAATTTGAGTTTTCCACTGACAATAGTTTGTAGTTGTGGACTAATTTTACTTGTACCAATTATTAAAAGAGATTTAAGATGCTCATCATTAATTTCGATCTGTAAACATTTTTGTGTACTTCATTTTGGAGAAAGGTTTTCTCCAAGTAGTACCAAAAAAGAAAACAGACCACGATCAAATTTATGCAAATTATCAAATTGTGTCAGTGGAAGACTCTTATAAAATTCCAACAATGATGAGTTTTGATATTTGTTCTTAATTATATCACGCATTGTAGATCAATCATTTCCATTTGAAGTTCCGGGGCTAGGGTTTCAATGTCAGTATCAAAGGATTCGAAAAATCTAATTTGATTCGCAATGGCATCAAAGTCCGAGAAACAGTATCAAAATTTATCTTCAAAGCACTCAAAGTTTCGATTGCAAAATCGATAGGAAACTCAGTCTCAGTAGTGTGGCTGAATATTTCACATTTTTTAAAATGTGAAAAACATTTACTTCGTAGTTGTGATTGAAACAGTCTCAATTTCTTCCGGAATGATTTGATATTAGTGTATAAATCAGAAGATGCTGGTTTTTCCTTGCAATCCCAAATTCAGTTCGTTCCATGTTTTGTCAAATCAACATAGAATGCTAACTTCCACAGCCATGCGTTGTTTTGTAATTCAGTAAGAGGGCGATGTTTTTCATTCAAAAAAATTTCGATCACTGCTCGAAGGTAAAAAAGCGCTGAAGGACTTTCCCACAACTAGCCAGCGTACGGCAGTATGATAAGGTAGTCAGTTTCTCCACCTCTTCAATAAATTGTCGGAATTGTCGGTGATTCAGCCCAAAAGATCTGATAAAATTAACAGTTGATATGACTGGTTTCAGAACGTCAGACATATCCAAACATTTTCCGCACAAAGACTGTTGATGAATGATACAATGTAAGACTCATGGTTTTGAACCACCGTCATTTTCTACAGCCTTTGACACAAGAGCGACCACTCCTTTATGACACAAGAGCGATCACTCCTTTATCTTTCCCACTCATGTTTTTGCCTCCATCAGTTGTAATACATTTCAAGTTTTTCCATCGAAGGTTCTTTTGATTAATGGCCATTTCAACTCCTTTAAGAATATCTGTACCAGTAGTTGTGCCATGAATACTATACATATCAAGAAGTTCTTCGTGCACTTCATAGCTCCTCGAATATAAATCAACACCTGAGCAGTATCTGACACATCCGTTGACTCATCCAAGGCCAAAGAAAACCACTCAAAATGTCCATTTTTGTCGAACAGTTGAGAGGATATATTTTCAGCGATGTTTTCTACCCTTCGAGCCACAGTGTTTGCTGACATACTGACAGTTTTTAATAAATTTACCTTTTCAGGGCACATTTCTTCGGCTACTGCAATTATGCATTCTTTAATCATTTCTCCATCGGTGAATGGCTTTCCACGTTTTGCAATCTCAAGAGCCACACGAAAGCTGGCACGAGTTGCAGCCTCTTGTTCAGTTTTGAGTTTTGTAAATGAAGATTGCTGCGAGTTCAATCCGCGCTGCATAGCTTCGAATTTTTCTGTCCGCAAACTTCCTGTATATTTTGAGTAATTTTGAAAATGTTTTGTTTCATAATGACGTTTAATGTTATATTCTTTGAGAACGGCTATGCTTTCATTGCAAATCAAACATAGCGCCTTGTTACTGGACTCAATTACGAAATACTGAATGTTCCACTGATCTTTGAATTTTCTGCATTCACTATCAATTTTTCGCTTCTTTTCCATACTACTAATTCACACACAAAAGCAACAATTCAAATCAAAATACTGTTATAAAGATAAGGAGGTATGCAATATTTTATTTAACAACAGTGTCATAGGAACTGACTTGTGGTTGCGCCACTAGCCTTCTTATATATTCCAATTACTGCCATCTAGAAGTGAGTGGAAGACAGCAGAACTTTCTCGAACCAACGAGATTATTCTGTACGTGCTATTAGCGCCATCTGTTAGCGATAGAAGGTACTACCTATTTCCGCTTGTGTCCACCAGATGTCGTGTCACGTTACTCCTCATGGCTCATACTCTACGACTAATCTAGAAATTACAGATAATGACAGGAAAATTAATAATATGCAGTGTTGCCGTTTTGCGGACTTTAGTCCGATTTGCAGCCTTTTTTAAACGTTGTGTACTTTTTCGGACTTTTTTTTTCATCAGTGGACTATTTCACTTCTTACCACCGGCAACAATGATAATATGGTTTTGGCCCTCGGAACTTACTGGAGTAATCAGTATGGCCCTAAGGCTGGAAAGTTTGGAGACCCCTGCACTAAACAAATAAAATATTTATACTAATATGCATCATACGCGCACGTCACACTATTCAAACTGCTTTCTCGGCGAGTTCAACATTAAATGACCCTAAAATAAAAATTTCTTTTAATCCGACCCCAAACATCAACAGATTTTTTTACAAAAAAAGTATAAAAACGGTGGCGGTAAGCATTAATCGAAAATATTAGATCGGCGCGCCAGATGCTATTTCTGGCTGGCCAAAATTCCGGCAGTTTTTCCATAAAGAAAGGTAATTAAATTTTTCGTAATAATTTAATTATTTATTAGGTAATGGAATTAATTTCTAAGTAATTCAATTACTTTATAGGTAATCGAATTACTTTCTAAGTAATTGAATTACTTAGGATTCGTGAAAATTAATTACCAATTACAATTACATTATCCTATTGTAATTGAATTAAAGTTATCCAGTTACTGAGAAGTAATTAAACACGATATTTTTATTATTTTAATTTAATTACCGACAGCTCTGATTTTATCTTTAAGTTTTGGGAACAGAAAGAAGTTTTATGGTGATAGGTTAGGGCTGTAAGGTGGATGCTCCAATAATTTCACGTTCAACTGCTCTAAAAATCAATTTGTTTGCAGCACCGTATGGGATGGGGCATTATTGTGGTGTAAAACTATGTTTCTTCTTTGACGCACTAATCGAATTTTTTCCAGGACTTGGGACAAAAAAAACTGTAGTGTACCAAGAGCATTAACTCTCCGTTGATCTTCCAATGAAACAGTGGTAATCGCCCCTCCTTTTTCCAAAAATAAACGCAATCATCTTTTTCCCAACACTGCGGGACTGTCTAACTTTAACTGGATTGGGGTCAGTTGGAAATACCCATTGAGCCGACTGGCGTTTTAATTCAAGCTGAAATCCATGTTTCGTCACCAGTGATGATGTCGTAGACAGCATTTGATCACCATTGTCGTATTTTATTAGAATTTCTGTGCACCATTTGACGCGATCTGCTTTTTGAGCTTCGGTTAAATTATGGGGAACCCAACGACAACAAACTTTTCTAACTTCAAGATGATGGTGCAAGATCTCTTCGATTGCTGTCATTCTAATCCCCCAAGAAGCCCGAATAATTTTATGTTATATGATTGTCGTCTTCTATCATTTGTCGAACAGTAGCTATGTTTTCTTCAGTGACAGCAGAAACTGGCCGCCCCTCTCGCAATTCGTCACTCAAAGAAACTCCTTTAAACTTCAATTCGTTGAACCAATTGTACACACTCCTTGAACTCGGGGCTTCATTACCAAATGATGCGGCCCGAAGTCTCAGTGCACTGCTTTGGGCACAGACCACTGTTAAAATCATAATAAATCATAGCGCGAAAATTTTCGCATGTAAGATACATTTTCACGCTTACAGACAAATTCTAAAAAATAACGAAAAATTAAAGATGATAGGTATCGAAATTATGTCAGGACTGAAAAAAATTGTTAATTTTGTTTTCAGCCTACTTCATGTCATAGGTGTCTTGAGTATATTAGTATGCAGAAATTTTTGGTGTAAGCTACGTATTATTAACAAAACACTGATGAGCAACACACTGATTGTTTTGAAAACTAAGTCATGTAAAATATGAGTCATTGCCTAAAAAGCTGACCTCTCTGATCTGGATACAAAAAAATTATTATTTGTTCATTAAAACAGAATAGGATTTAATTGCCAATGGATTTATCACTTTGCTTTAATAATAATGGCTTTCTAAAGTAACAGTTTTTCGCATAAAAACGGAATATGTATCCCATAATGTCCGGATTAATATATTTGGAAAAATTCTGAACTTTATGCCGGTCATACTTTTCGCCGATCTTCTACCACAGTGTTAGCTGACTCAGGTGCCGGAATTCTAACCATCCAACGAGTCGGCGGGTAAAAGTTTACCTCTGAAGGGTAATGGCAAAATTCTTAGAAAATAAAAGGAATACTTCCAAAAAAGTTCTGGAATGAAACAACTCATATTTTACTTCACGAAGCTTTCCTTCGACAAGCAGTAACACCTCTACAGGACTTTCTATATTAATTTAAATTGAAACAAACGCCGGCAATACGTCTGCTTTAACAAGGTGGCCTACACAGTTTAATAATTCAGGTCATTGTTCTTTTACTTTTAGCATCGTTAATAATATTAATTACAAGCATGTTTTTTGTTGGTTTTTCTATTTTATAATGAAATTCGAATAAAATTTAGTATTTAAAAATTTGGGTGTAATTTTCTTACGCAAATATTTACCCAACACTTGCGAAAGGTGTCTGCTCCGCCCTTAAGAGTGCATTTACGCTACACCTTAGGGGTCGGGTGAAAGGACGCGGAGACGGTGGGCAGAGACTAACAAACTCCCACTACCACAATTTTCGTATAGCCGCATTAAAAATATTATATTTTATTTAGGTTCTTCCAAATTCGGTGTATCGATACGATGTTGTTTCCGATTGGAAGCCTACAGGAGATAACGTTTTTCGGTAACTATTTTTCACTTTTTTTTTTCTCTAGCTTTGGCCTTTATTTTTCACTTAAATGACATAAATTATACACAATTTTAAAGGTAAGGAAATAATCTATTTCTCTGATGTAATGGATTTTTGAAATATGAGTCGAGTTAAGAGAAAATAGTATCTAAACCTAACCGATTTTAGGGTGACTTTCACTCAAGGAAATATTAAAAACTAAATCCAAATAATTGATAAAAACATTATGCCCTGAACCCCAAATTGGATCCAGTTTTCGCGGCGCGAATGGACTCTTAACAGCTTTCCGAACTTCGCTTCGTGCAGCTGCTGTTGCGTCCGGAAAAAACTTTTCGCAATTATTAGCCACTGTGGCAAAAGGCAGCCATTAAAGAGTTTCAATGGCTGCTCTTTGCCACAGTGACTCGTTAGTGTCATATGCCGATATTTCTTTTTGTGGTGACAAATCGCTATTTTTAAAACAAAAGTCTTTAACCAGCGTGACCAAAACTGTTCTAAATGAACAGGAACCAAAAAACAATAATTTATAAGTTCATACCGAAAAGAATCTAATTGGGAATTCTTAAGTTAGTTTTAATCTAAAATTACGTCACATCTCTCCCTTTGCCTATTAAAGAACTATCTCACAAATATCTTCTCAGAAAAAATAAGTTTCGGCGTAATTACAATTTAAAGTTACATAAACGATCTTCTTTCTTTTACCATTAACTCTAATATTAAGTTGTTCAAGGCAGTCTTTACGCCTGTTTTGGAAAACAAGCGCAGTTTAATAAAGATGTCTCTTTTTACAAGACTTTCAATTAATATGGGATTAAGGCACCAAAAACTTTTAACTTTAGTTTAAGCCCCAAAAACTAGTGGTGTCGAAAAAGTAACTATTCATTTGTCGAGTACTCGTTACTTGCACGGATCCGAAGTAACGAATACAAAAGTTGCCACCAACCAGTTACTCGAGTAGTCGTTTGGATCAGTTAAGCTACTGAACCGATTCGGACCTAACATCTAACTGATATTAGTAAATGTATTCGATATTCGGTGTGTTCGTTACACCTTGCTACCTGATCCGAAAGACGCGTCGCGTAGAAGGCTGCGAAAATGTTTCCTAGTGAGCCTGAAGCCATCTATCAATGAGCAGCTGAAATAATGAAACATTTTGAATTGCAGGATACATTTAAGTCATTTTACATTATTCTTTAAATGATGTTTGTATAGTTAAAACAGGTATTGTTATGTTCAATCTTGGCATATATGATGCCATTTTAAAGACAAATAATTTATATTTGTACAAATACGGCCTTGTAACTATATTGTTATTGTACATTTAAGTACTAATTATTATTTAACCAAAAATTTGTCATATTCACACAACAGATCCTAACATATGCTGCTCAAACATTTCCTTTAGAACATCCTTATCTTATGAATTGAAAATACCTATTTACACATTTCTCACACCTGTGGATTTGACAATCCCTTACCGACAGGTAAATTAAGCGAGTACTCGAGTAACGGATCCAAAGTAACGAATACTCACATGATAAGTAACGGATACTCACTGTTAAAAGTAACGATATTTTACACCAGTACAAAAACGCAGAGCCAGAGAAAGTATTTCTCCCCTTCTTAAAGATATATGGTCATAGCATTCTGATTAGTTAGTATAATTATATCTATAAATGTCTGACCCACATTTATAGTTCTAGGAAGACCTTTATTGACTTTACTACACTTAATATTGAAAATAATTGCTCGTAAATAATATTAATGAAATAATTGAAATTAATTTACAAGTGTTAGCTTGTATGATAAGTAGTTAAATTGATATTCATCAATCATCTTTTTTTCAATATGTAGATAAGCATTTTCTAAATATGCAGAAAGGCATTGTTGTTTTATCTGTAAATTTAAATGAGAAATGCAACACTATTATAATTAAACAACTATTAAGTACTAACGTACCGTGGACTCTGAAGCAACGTAAAAGAAATCTTATTAACACAATTATAGAGTGTTTTTATTATACCCTCTTTTATTGCGCCAAAATGATTGGACTCGAAATTCAAGTATTGTCCGGTGTGTGTTGGTTTTTTTATATATTGATGTTTTAACTGTATTTCCGGATCGCCTTACTCATACATCAAGGAACGGTAGTGAGGAATTCTTTTCTTTTTCCATGGTTAATTTAATAGACGGGCGAAAATTATTTAGGTGATCCAGAAATGATTTTAGTTGTTCCTCACTACCGTTTCAGATAACAATATGTAGCACTGACATTTTGTTAAATAAAGAAGTTGATAATATTAAGGAAGACAGAACGGTTGCAGCGAAACACTTGTTCAAAAAACAATTTCAAACTTTCGAAATAAAAAATAGGTTATTCATACAAATCAACAACAAGAAATGAAGATCCGTACTATACCTTACAGACAAGGAACTTCTGAAAAAATCAGAAGGATAGCAAGAAAATACGACATCAAAGCAGCATTCTCTTCACTAACATAAAAGAAGTCGTCAGTAGACCATAAAAATGAGCAGTTGCTTCATGCATGAGTGACCCAGTTATATATATATATATATATATATATATATATATATATATATATATATATATATATATATATATATATATATATATATAATATATATATATATATATATATATATATATTATATATATATAAAGGTGTTAGTCATAGGCTTAGATATTTAGTATTCACTTGAAAATGAACAGAGATACTTACTGTTCGAAACGTTGTGAAAATATTAAATAAAGACAATGGAAGTCCGAGAAGAAGTTTTTATTAAATTTAGGTTCTACTTTTTCATTGCTATCAGATATAGATACTGTAGACCTGTCACTACGTATTCGCGGACGGTAGTAGAGAGAAAAGGAGAGAAGGGCTAGAGCCGCCTTTTTGTGTACAGGAGAACTAGGCGGGATTTTTAAATTTATGAAATATTATTGGTTGGAATAAAATAATATGACTTAGAGACCGGAATTATTGAATAAAAAAGATTATAATCATTTAATGCTATTGTTGCTTGAAAATAAAAGATTTTTTTCCAAATTATTAACATAAAATTAATACGCGGGAAGAATGTACTATAATATAATTATTATTTATAACATTTAAAATGGATGAAAACAAACACATTTAAGATTTTAAAATTTTAAAAATCAATAAAAAGATGTAAATTGAAGTGCACATTATAGAATGAAGAAAAGCATTCAGCATACAAAATAGAACTAGATTTTTAATAATACATTTCGTATGCTGCTTTATATTTTTTGTTAGTTTATTAAGTTTATAAATAAAAAATAATATTTTATAACTTTCAGTTAATTTTTTTAAAGTCGATCCATTTTACTTAAATTACCTTTCTTTTTTATAATTTTTAGATTTATGTAAAAACTGAAGTGTTTTAAGTAGTAATAGTTTTGTTGTAAACATTTAATGATTTTGTTAATAATTTCCTTAAATGCACTAGAATTTTACCAGGGCTTTGAGATGAGTTCCTTTTAACACCACATCCCTAGCCAGGACGTTACACTTACATTGTAATGCATACTTGTAAAATATTACGTAAGAATAGGTTTTTTTCAATTTTCCTCCCCCTTAAGATAAGGGTATGTATAGATTTTCCTAATCCCCCCTCCAAAAACGCAAATTTTAAAACTACACTTTCGATAAAAAAGGCTAGGTCTTTAAAAGTATATATAGCATTTTCCCAAAAAACAAAATCAGACAAGTTATGGATCAAGAATTTATGCAACCGTTAGGTTGCAACGTGTCACTTAAGATGCATTTTCTTCATTCCCCAAGGATTCAGGCGCAATAACTTGCTTATGAAAAAGCAGTTAAGTGGAAAATGGACTCTAAACATGTTAGCGGAATGCTGTTAGATCCTCAAACGTCAAACCGATCTCATTAAATACAAGCGGAACAAACAACATTCCAATTTCTTTGATGGTCCTTTATTTTTTTCTATACAAAATGAAGTATATTTGCTAAAAAAAGTAATGTCGTTTTTTTCAATCGTTGCCAATTTACTATATTGCTTATAATTAGGGTTTCTCATATTCTATCTTCTTCATTTCTCCAAAAACTCATGGGTGATATATAGACCGAGCTTATTTTTAAATTTAATAGTTTACAGATACAAAAAACCAAGAAAATATAAGGGTGCGGCAAAAAAAATTAAAATGCAAAAAAGTAATGATTTTCTTTTTTTCCTAACATAGTATTCAAGGTTATTTCAAACTTTAGTATGTATCGTGTTTAAATTATTGGAAAAAAAAATAAAAAGAATAGTAATTATTGACGTTGGAGCATAAAATAGTATGCATGTCCAGCTGTTTTGTGGTGACATGCTACGAGAATCGATTGATTGATTATTTTTTGTAATTGAAATACGTAATAAAACATGATGGTTTTCGTTTTTTAGCAATTTAATGTCGACATAAAGCGTTTTGCGATACAGTATCTTTTTTAATAATTGTTTTTCTCTTTTTGTTAATAATGTTGCGTTATAGTATTAGCATTTGTGAAACTTTACATTCAGCGATGCCAAACTGTAACATATTTATCAAATTATAACATAATTTATTAAAAATGGTTTTGTACCATAATATTGATAATTGTAACGTAATTTCAGATCCTAATATTCAAAATTCGAAGGGTATTTAAGCAACAGCAAACCTAATTTTTATTGCAAAATTATCTGAGTAGATAACATTACATATTAGTATGACAAGTTTTAGTATATCAAAAACTTTGGCCAAGTTGAATTTTGATTTTAAAGGAACATGGGTAAAAAGAAAACGTGTATTCTTAAAAGGTAGGTAGGTAGGTAGGTACGTTTAAAGTGAGTGGCTTCCACCGCGACCGATCGGTCTATTGTGGCTCACACCCTTTTATATTTCTCCCACCAGGTCCAGACTCCTAATAAATCTGATGATCCTGTTGGGAGAGAGATCTTTCACCTCCCCCGGCAACAACGTGCCATTCCGAGGATTGCGAATCTTAGTCGTGCCATTGCTGGGCACGAACACAGTATGTGTTCTGCCGATTTATCCTCCTCCATGCCCATGCGGCACTCGGCGTTTTCCGCTAGGCCGATCTTATGCATGTGGTTTTTAATCTGCAGTGTCCCGTGTACAGTTCCACTAGAGTTTTAAGGTGTACCCTTGATTGCTCCAGTAGTTTGACAGTACATTGTTGGTTCGGTGGGCTTATGAAGGCCTTCGAGTGTCTGAGACCCGGAAGTCCATGCCAGTACCGAAGATTTTCTCTTTGTGTCCAAGCTTATATAAACTGCTTGGCCATTCCATAAGATATACCGATGACCGGTTCCGGCCCTGTGATTTTTTTCCGCCCCTTTTGACAAGGAGGTCTGCGGATTCATTACCCTCTAGGCCGGTGTGTCCAGGTATCCACAGTAGTGTAACCTTATTGTTTTGACCCAGTTTAGTCAGCGCATCCTTGCAACTTCAGACGGTTTTCATTCTTAAAAGACGGAAAACAAGACTTCTGCGTCATTGGGATTTTTGTTTTGTTTCTTATTGAGGTTAAATTACGTTTTTGTTTTTTTTTTTATAAAATATGTTTGCTTAAATCCTATTACTTAAAAAAAATGTCGTTTTTGATAAACATGCTTTTGGTTTAGTACTAGAGCTTTTTTAAATCAAAACTCAATCCTGTTTTTTTTAACCTGCTTAATACTTTATCTTGGACACATTTAAAATTAGTCCTGTAAATATAGCCAAAAAGTCAATAATTTTTGCAACGTTGCATGATAATTCCGTTCGTAACCTCTGGCATCGCTGTTTACATTTTAATTTTAAAAGCAAGAATAAGCCTTTTAAGGGTATGCTTAGCGCAAGCGCGACGGTCATGTTAAATAGGCGGCAATATGAAAGTTTCGGGCACTTTTTATTAATATGGCTGGGCAACAAGGATTATCACCTCTAATATCAGTGCAATTAGATAAAAAACTAACCACAATTGTGTTCAGTTACGACGATGGTTGAAGTGCCATGGTCGTCTTCAAGGTGGAAATAAAGCCAAACTAGTTGAGAGGTTAGGATAATAATAATTTAGATGTCAAGTAGAACTGTATTTTACTTGTCACAGTAATAAGTAAAAGTAATTACAAAAAAAAAGAAATAATTCTTATTTCTATGATGTTAGCGAGATTCTGGTGACTTTTAACTAAAACAAAATTTATTATTTGAGCTTATGGCGCAAGCTTTTATATTTACAATGAATTAAATATATTACCTTATCACTAGTTTTCTTTTTTACACAACTGATGGGGTCTGGAAATTTAGCTGTTGGACCACATTCTCCTTCAAAATAAAGTGAACAAAAATATGCGTCTTTATTAACATTATCAATTCTTTGGAATCCACCATCACCTCGTCCACACCTCTTTACCCACAAATCGCATTTAGCACATTTGGGACAAATTTTTAAGTGCTTTTGCTTACTTATTTTAATGAGTTTTTGGCTATATTCAAAACAAGGCTTTGAAAAAACTAATAAAATAATATAAATTCTCCTGAAAGGATTTACTACGCGTATCACTGCGGTATACTCCATAACAACAGTGATTTTTAGCCCTTTATTATAGATAACATAACCTATATATTTTAATTAAAATATTTGTATTATTATTTTATCATGTATGCGCAATAATTTGAATTGAACTGTTTATAAAAAATTAATTATTATTATTTGTTTTATTGCTATTTTTAATAAACATATGTACTGCTCATACATTTAGAAATAAAGTGCCCGAAAAACATGGCGGAGGTTAGGGCATGTTTACAAAAAAATTTCAACTATTACAAGGATCAAATAGTTCAGTAAATGAAGTCCGAAGAAACCCCAAACCTGAAGATCAGGTTGGGCCGTCACAATTTTTTTTTATTTGTAGGTATTAATGTGTACATTAATCTCTGAAAATATCATAGATAAAAAAATGTCCGCAAGGGCCTGAAAATGGCCCCTTAAGAGCTCGGAAATCCGTTTTTTGAACTATTTTGGCAGATATCTCCCGAAACATAGCACTTACGCAATTTATGTTTAGACGACAATAAAGAGCAGTTTATTAGCTGCAATAATGATTCCCATCACTTTTGTCAAAAATTTAATAGTCTTTGAGATAACCGGCCATAAACGCGCCGCGTATTATTTGCATTTACCCCGCATTTTGAAAGGCGCTCTAAGCTACTTACACTTCCTAAAGGATGGACAATTTTATAAATTACTTACCTAATTAGATTAGATTAGATTAGATTATTTGAGCGGAGATGGCGAAAAATGATCTCCACCACTGCAACCTTACCAGATTTATTGTGGTTTCTCCTATCGTTCTTTAGAGTACCTTGTCCAAGCCCGTCTTCTTAACTAAAGATGCATACTTTTTCATGATTCAAAGTTCATATGAAAGAAGGAACCTGAAGCTAAAATAACTTTTCACTGTTTCCTTTTTTTTTTTTGTTTTTCTTTGTCCAAAAAATACTCGGCGCATTAATGGCCGATTATTGCAAAAACTATCAAATTTTTGACAAAAGTAAAGAGAGTCATTTTTGCAGTTAATAAACTGATCTTCATTTTCGTCTAAACACGAATTCCGCAAGTGTCATATTTTGGGAGATATCAACCAAATTAGTTGAAAAAATCGATTTCCGGGCTCTTGAGGGCCATTTTCAGGCCCTTGCGGACATTTTTTATATATGATATTTTCAGAGGTTTTTGTATACATTAATATTTGCAAATTAAAAAAAAATTGTGACGGCCCAACCTGATCTTCAGGTTCACACCTTCGTTTACTGTACTAAAATGAAAACTCGGCCGATGATAAGAAATTAATTCCTACCATAAAAATATGACCCAAAAAAGGTATATGCCCGGTCGTTAAAGAACGGGCTATAAATCCGATAAGAAAACTGAGCCGTTTATAAAAATACAACAACATTTAGGGTTTACAAAATTAATCAGGAGCACAGCAGACCAGTAAGACATTATTATACTAATATTTATTATTGATTGGGGAAAATAAAAAGCTGCTTTGCTAACCAGAACTAACCATGACCGACTATGACAAAATTTGACCACCGGCCGAGTTTACAAGTGTGATTACAGATAATAAAATATTTACCGGCCCAGTTTACATAGGACCAAAGATAATACTACTACGAATAGATGGTTCATTTAAATGGTGCGTTTTGAATCAGTTCGGAGATATCAATGCTTCCGTAAATGCGAATAAAATTAAGTCGGTAACCTCTGCCCCAGCGAAACAAACCGTGCGACATTGCCAATGTCTGTCGCTTGTACCTTATTCGGAACACGAAGTAGCGAAAGCGGGCGGCTAAACGGTATGTGTATTTTCTAGTCGCGTTTCATCACGCCAATAGTAAAGGCCTGCCGGCAACACTGTTTAACTTTCGTTCAAGGATAGCGCGAAAAGTCCATTAGGGGTATCAAAAATATAGAATTGAATGGTTCATCTTATCCGTAGTAGTATTATCTTTGATAGGACAAAAAAATTATTATGCTATATCGGCAGAGTTTACAATCGCCCATTACAAGGGTTATTAATAGTTGGTCGGAAAAAAGCACAATTTAAAAGATCAATTAAAAGAGTATTAAGTAATTAACATAATCCTAATGCACTAATTATACGGGCAGACCGTCATCTCATATAAAGACGGATTTTTATTGTTAATATATTAAAGTATATTTATAACATTAATAAAAGAAAAATATTTAAATTGATGTTACAGTATGGTAGTAACGATGATTGCAGTAAAAAGAAAGTGACATTAAACAGGAAGTTTTTTGTGTCCAACAAAATTGCATACAATTTAGATTGATTTTATTTCATAATTTACTTTCCCTCATCATTTTTACTTAGAAATGTTGTAAATCCCACCGAAAACACTCGGCCTTTTAAAGTGCTGAGATCTAAAATTAGACCAACTTCTGTCTACAATTTTATTCTAAATAAATTACACACCCAACACACCCTTCTTGTCTTTAGGATACATAACCGAGTACCTAGCTAATATGTGTGTTGAATTAAATGTTCAATTAATTGCTTATAGTAAGGGATCCGGGACCTTCAACAGGATAAAAACAATTTTTTTATGAAACATAGGAACTAAATAAATGCATTGCGAATGGGTTACCTGAAAAATTATGGTCAAGGCCATGATTAAATTTTGAAAAAATTTTGATACCCCCTGTATATTGTCTATTCGTATTTTATTATTCTACTAGACGGTACTTCTTTGTAAATTTTTAAAATATAAAATTAAGAATTCCTTAAAATATTTAGTAGGGAAGTATCAAAAGAAAAAAAATCAATGTGCAAAAACGTGTTAAATAGTGATAAAGCTCCTAAAAATGTAAGCGATAGTTCATTCGACCCGGAATGATGCCTAGAAAAATTTATCGGAAGGATTTTTAGCACGCAAAAAATTACAAAGGTTATTAACAAATTAAGTTGCAAAAACAAGGCATTTCGGTTTTCGTTAATTACTTCAAAACTATTAATATTAAAGGAATTTAAAAAAAAATCCCGACTCCCGGAACTCTTCATTATTTATAATTTTAATTAAACGCTGAAAATGGGCCTTCGCGCGACACTTTTGCCAAGTACGTCACACTAAATATTTTTATAAGGTATTGAATATTGATTGAAAATTAAAAAAATATATCGGTGTATTCAGAACACTTCAAAGAATTTATTTCCGTTTATAATTTAACATAAAGTTCATTTTTCAACAAGTTAGACAATTGTTAATGAACAAAATTGTTTCGAACTTTCGTTTTTATTGTACATTAAAAAAATATTTAAATAATTGTATAAACTTTTTGCTTCGTGGAGCCCTTTTTATATACATACGTAACAAGATCACGCAATAAAAGTTTGAAAAATTTTAATACTTTGTTTACAATTTTTTTTAACTTTGACCATATTACTATGATTTTTCATTTTTTGTCAAATGGGCCGTTCGAGTATTACGTAAGCACTATAGGGGAGCTTATTTTTGATGACATGGGGGGTGGAGGGGTCTAGAAAGTAACTGCGTCAGAAGTAATTATTTACTTTTTTACACATATGACAACCCACACCTTGTCTATGCTTAAAAATGATACGCATTATCGGGGATTCCCACAAGTTAAAAAAAAAATGCATATACCAATGTTTACGTAAGCATGGGAGGGGGGTAAGAGCTTTCCTTACTTTTGCTGACATGGCTGAGGGAGGGGTAAATAATTGTAATAAATCTGCATACGTAATACTTGAACGGTCCCAAAGTTATACAATTATTATGTTATATTCTACATTATCAAAAAATCACTAAGCCACATTATGTTAATATTGAAAAAATCCCTTTATAAAAACATTTAAAAATCGGAGACCAAAAATAACAAATTTATATTCACAGAAAATTATCTAAATAATTTATATTTTTTGTTTCATTTTTCCAGAAACTAACATTTTTGACTTAATAAGTTTTTGCAGCAAGCCGACGAAATTTAATTTGTTTAAACCATGGCAGAATTGCGGCCTAAACGGAAAAGTTTACTGTTCTTACTTTTTGTAATTCATCACGTCTCAAATATAATTGGGGAAAATAAAAAGCCGCTATAATTAACCAGATCTAACCATGACCGACCAGAACTGAGGGCTTTTAAATTTGTTTTAATTATTCCTACGTTGAAGTTATTAACAAAATTTTGGTAATTTTCAATATGGTATATATTGCGAGCCGCAATAATTCCATCCTTTTTGGGTCAAACCATTATACAGGGTGTTCGGCACATGAGTAAATCTGAGATGGGTGGAGCCGTCTGCTATGCGGTCCAATCAGATATTTTGACCTGGGTCCTAAGAATGAATGACCAAAGTTTTCATTTTAGTTTCATCTAGACTAATACTAGAATCATACAAATTTAATAATTGGGGCCCATGACAGCTACAAAGAAAAATACGGACCCTCTCACCACAAAAAGAGGTAAAAAATAATTTCAAGCCAACTTTGAATTGCATTAAAAGAAAAACTAGAAATGATCGAGTATTTCTAATTAGTTAAAAACATCTTTAATTCATGGCCTTTTAACGATATGCAATAACCACAATTTGCTTTAAAACAGCAAGAGTTTTTTGTCAACTTTATCAAGGTGGGCATTTTTTTACAAAAATCTACTTTTGATAAAGTTGACAAATTTTAATAACTCTTGCCATTTTTAAGCAAGTTGTGGTTATTGCATATCGTTCGAAAGGGCATGAATTGAAGATGTTTTTAACTAACTAGAAATACTCAATCGTTTCTAGTGTTTTTTTAATGCAATGCAAAGTTGGCTCTTAGAATTATTTTTTACTGTTATGGGCCCCAATTATTAAATTTGTATGATTCAAGTATTAGTCTAGATTAAAGTAAAATAAAAATATTGCCAGATTCCTAATTTTTAAAAAAGTTATTTTAGTTAAAAATTCGAAAATTGAAAATTTTGAAAAAAAAATTAAAAACTTTGAAAAAAAAATCTTAGGGCCCAGGTCAAAATATCTGGGTGGACCGCATAGCAGACGGCCCCACCTATCTCAGATTTACGTACTCATGTGCCAAACACCCTGTATTATTTTAACCTACCTGATGATTTAACAAACCGGCGCTAGAGACTGAGACCAAACTTCTTTTTACAAAGATGAATTACTCTATAAACAGGTTAAACAATACCTTTTTAAAGGAAAACAATAAAGCTACCATTGAACCAAGACGCCTTTACATAAATATGCAGAAGTGCTCTCGCAGCGAACATCTGCTTTTTCAATGTGTTTACGTCTATTATAATCGCGTAAATTTAAACGCACGTGCGGCCGTTTCAAAAACTCTTCGCGGACCGTAAAAGCGCTCTCCGCTTTTTGTTTTTCTTTTCTCCTTTTATTTTAACCGACGACGTTTTAAAAGTTTCAAAATGTGCAACGGTGTGAATTGTCGATTTTAACGGCTTTTCTCGCATTAAATTTTAAGGAATTCTTGAGGAAACAAACTGAACTCTTGAACTTACAGTTGGCTTAATGAGTTAGATGTATATACTGGGACCGCCATAAAGTTGACACATGGAAAAAATTTGTATTATTGATTGCTCAGAAAATTTCGTTCTAAATCAAAATTATTTTAACAATGAAACACCAAGAAAATAACTTTATTTTCTGATGCTTTTGAGTAACATTTTATTTGTAAGCAAAATTTTAACAAAAATCTTTAGGTTTAATGCATTTTTTGTTTTTAATATAATGTTTGAAGGTAATTAACCCTATAACTATAAACCGGGGTAGATATCTACCCCAGGTAAATTTTGATAACTAAATTATAAAAATAAGTAAAATAGTAACTGTACTTTTGAATATTTTTTCTGTTATCTGTTAAATTACTCTTTTTCTTAATATTTTTTATCAGAAAAACAGAAATAGATTCGTAAAAACCAATATTTTATGGATATTTTTTTTTATTTTTCCATCAATCGGATTTGATTAAATTTTCAATGTCCCGAATAAATAGACTTTTTTTAGCAAAACATCATGATAGTATATTTTTTCTTAAAGCCTTATAGGTCCTCTTAAAAATCCCGTTGGAAATTTAAAAATCAGTTGTTTAGAAAAATAGTTATAAATTTTTATTTTTTAAATGACGGTTTGACTGTTTTTCAGTACTTATAGCTATTCAAATCCATTTTTAACCAACTAATTCTTGATGAATTGAATTTGCCTTCACCATTTTCGTGGGTATAAGAAACGAAAAAATTCTAGTACGCATAAGTTAGATTACTGCTTTCAAGACAATTTAAAAAGCAAAAACTCCGTGGGCTAAATAATTACCCCGGTTTATAGTTTACAGGTAAAAACAAATGGGTTTGTAGTTCTAGAGTTAATAATCATTTTTTGAGAAAAAAATCCAGGGAATCGATTACTATTTGTGAGATCACAAATCCGTAGCATCTTAAGTTTTTATTCTTACCAACGGTAACTATGATACGAATGATACTACATAATCTAGATGATGAATCAAGCGTCAAAGATTTCAACACGCCGCCGGAGCCCGGAAATATATTTTTAGCCTAACTTGCAAGTGCTCTAACTCTTAAACAGAGATCCAGAGCTACAGAGTTGGTTAAATTAGGAAAGTTTTAGACAATTTAATTGCAAAATTAAATCTGCTTTCAGATTTTATTTATCTTTTATGGTTTTTGAGATAATTAAGAAAAACCAAAATGGTGCATTTTTAACTTTTGCCTGTAGCTTGCAAACTACCAATTTTACGGTTTTAAGATTACTACATTATTAGAACACTTTTTTAAGAAGAATTTAATTTAAGTAAAAATATTTTCTAACTTTATTTGTTTTTGAGATATTTACCCAAACTTTGGATTTTCATACGGACGCCATATTGGATTTTTACATTTTTGAAAAGAGCTCTTCAAGAGCTTTTCATTGATGTATCACAAGTCTAGGTTTTCAGATTGCTTAAGCTCTAAAAACGATAATTTGTGTTTATTTGATACCGTCCCGTTTCATAAAAAACAAATGATACGCATCCGGAGCGGCATCAACCTAACCATAGACATTTAAGATTCTTAGTGATGAACTTGTTACCCTATGGATCTTTTGTGAGAGCAAAATTCAAAACTTATACAAAAAAGTGATGCTTTTTGCAAAAATTAATACTTCCTAATATTACCTTAAACTGATAATAATTAAACACAACTGTAAAACAAAAATGTATCAGTAAACAAGAAATTAAAATCACAGTACATGTCTTCCTCCATTTTCCACACATTTCTCGCATTTTTCCAACACCTTGCGGGTTACTCGGCCTAACGTGTTTCGGTTGATGGAAGCAAACACATCCCGTACCCTGTGTTCTAGTTCCACCCTAGTTTCGGGCGGAGAAAACTCGTACACCTCATTTTTTGCGTGTCCCCATAGGTAAAAATCAGGGGGTGTGATTTCCGGTGATCTAGCTGGCCAA
Source organism: Listronotus oregonensis (assembly GCA_019359885.1). Taxonomy (NCBI): domain Eukaryota; kingdom Metazoa; phylum Arthropoda; class Insecta; order Coleoptera; family Curculionidae; genus Listronotus; species Listronotus oregonensis. The sequence continues at coordinate 94,215 of JAHBCN010003491.1, read as the reverse complement.
GCAATTGGCCCATTATTAGAGATTATGTTGTCATTAAAGGTATTTCTAAGGACCTCCATCACCTCCCTGGTACTGTGCGCTGGATATCCGTCTTGCTGGAACCACAAATTATTCATTTCATTTGGCGGAACTGTATTTCTGATGGCCGGTAAAATCTGTTCTTGCAGGAGTAGCAAATACCTATATCCATTCAGAGTTTCTTCAAAATAAATGGTCCAATTAAACGGTTGTCTAAAACAGAAAAATAAATGTTTTATCTAATTGTGAGACGTAAATTAAAGGTGCATTTTAAATTACCTATGATGCCACACCAGACATTAAAGCCAAACCTTGTTTGTAGCCGTCTTTCTTCTAAATTATGTGGATTTTCTGTATCCCAGCAGTGATAATTGTGCCTATTAAAAATTCCACAATTTGTAAACCGGCTTTCGTCTGTCCAGAGGACCTTGGATTGAAAATTGGGTATCTGTTGACATTTAGTAATAAACCATTGACTTAAGGTGATTGGTCTATTGAAATCATTCCCCTGAAGACCCTGGACAATACGTGGTTTGTATGGATGAAAACGCTGTTTTTTTAAGGACGGATGCACAGATGATTTAGGAATTGTTGTCTGTTCTTCCACTTTTCTAACCGATGTTATGGGATCATCTCTAACGTTTTCCATTATAATCGCCTCTCTTGCTTCATTATATTTTGTATAAGTTTTGGGATTCGGTTTCACAAAAGATCCATAGGCTAACAAGTTCGTAACTAAGAATCTAAAATGTCTTTGGTTAGGTTGTTGACGCTCCGGAAATTGTTCTTCGTATGCAAGTGCTGCAGCTTCTGTATTTCTGTTAGATTTAAAATAAATTTCTAGCATATCCACCTCTTCATCATTGGAATAATTAAGAGCCATTATTGTAAATACTTAAAATAGTCAAAACTTGAAATTTTGTTGAAGGCGTTTCTAAACGAGAAATAAGATGCACGCTAATTTTGACACTTACATTATTTAAATTATAAGATGCGTATCATTTGTTTATTATAAACGGGGCGGCCATTACGCAGTCTAGTCTAAGCCTACTATCAAATAAACAAAAATTATCGTTTTTAGAGCTTAAGCAATCTGAAAACCTATACTTGTGATACATCAATGAAAAGCTCTTGAAGAAGCTCTTTTCAAAAATGTAAAAATCCAATATGGCGTCTGTATGAAAATCCAAAGTTTGGGTAAATATCTCAAAAACAAATAAAGTTAGAAAAATATTTTACTTAAATTCAATTCTTCTTAAAGAAAGTGTTCTAATAATGTAGTTATCTTAAAACCGTAAAATTGGTAGTTTGCGATCTACAGGCAAAAGTTAAAAATGCACCATTTTGGTTTTTCTTAATTATCTTAAAAACCACAAAAGATAAATATAATCTGAAAGCAGATTTAATTTTGCAATTAAATTGTCTAAAACTTTCCTAATTTAACCAACACTGTAGCTCTAATGGTTCCCGAGTTACCAATACATGTAGGCCCAATTTGGGACACACTGTAAAAGTCGTAGCTTTTAAGAATAGTTTTTAGTTATCACTTGAAAACGGTTGGAGATACATCACTAACCGAAACGTTGTGTATCAGTTAACAAATAAGGACAATGAAAGTCCAAGATTTTAGTTTTATTGAAACCATAATATTGTCTAACACTTTCAAGGAAGTGTAGACCATGTTAATAATTTTTTCATCCTTTAAATTACAGTCGCTTTGCTACTTAAAAATAGTAGATATACTTCCAAAATTGGCTTTATTAAGGAAATACTTTGATAATCCTATTGGTGACTAAAAATTACTTTTATGTTTAGGTTATTACGTATTTGGTTGTTAACCAAACAACCAATTTAATACGTTATTGCTTAGCTTATAATGGCCACCCTAAAAGGAAATAATAAAAAAGTCATCGACAGTGCCAATTTCGTTTTCGCCCCCGATCGCGTGGGTGACGAGACGCGACGAAGCTTTTTCAATTCTATGGCCGGAAATTGCCATAATGGTGTTTGGGTTTGCTTGATGCAGGTAATTTATTAAAACAAAACGAAAATAAGGAGAGGATCGTAAGCATGTCTGACCCAACCCTTGATAGTACTGATGCTGCGAAAGGCTTTTTTTTGGTAATAGTTTAGAATCGCGACCCCCACCTATTTTTTGCTATAAAAAATCAAAAAATGAAAATATGTTTTTTTTTTCATTTTGTTCTATTTCAAGGCTTATTTACAAATTTTTTAGGATTTTTTTTTTTTAATTTCGGTTTTCATTTTTATTTTAAAGATTTCAAAAATGGGTATTTTTCAAGTTTTTCGTCAAAAAAATGCATCTCTTTAGGTTTAGCAATTTCCAGTCATTTGTTTCATGTTATACGTGTTAAGACAGATAATTTCAAAAAATTTTTTTTCAAAAATATCGAATTTTCAAAAAAAAAATTAATTGAATAATTGACATTGTTGATTTTTTAAAAATTTATTCTATTTTTGATGAACTTTAACAATAAAAATATTTGACAAATCAAAAAAAAAAAAATGCCAATTTTTAAAAATTTATAAAAAATCAAAAAATTAATATTTTCAAAAATTTTTTTCTTCAAATTGTTTTATTTTTAATAAATATTTTTTTAAAAAATTCAATCACAAACAAAAATTTAACATTATTCAATAATTAATCAGTTATAATAGTCTTCAACGCTTATTATGAAAAAAAAAACTTGTCGATAACTCAATTTTACGATTTTTTATGGCCAAAAATAGGTGGGGACACGATTCTAAGCAATTAGGTACCCTTTTTTTTATTTTGGACTTAATGGTGATCTCCAGAGCTGGGTAGGAATCAAATCTAGGAATCGATTCCTTTTTAAGGATCCAAAGGCTGGAATCGATTATTTTATAAAAATAGAATTCGTGATCTGGACTCGTTATATAATTTTAAAATGATCCGGAATCGATTCATTTTTGGAAGGATTTGATTCCAAAAGGAATCGATTCCTTATATTTCTTATTTCAGACAAATCGGTTTATAAGTGCCAAAATACGCCATTTTGAATACGATATTACAAATTTTGACCTAAGATTATTAATTTCCAAATCTTGCCCTAGCACCCTTAAACATCTTTGTATCCTGAAATTAAGGCAAATAGGTTTATAAATGCCAAAATACGCAATTTTAAATCTTTCATTTTAAATTTTCAAATTTTTAACTAAGATTCTTAATCAGCATCACATTGATTTGCCTGACAAATATCTATTGTGTAGGCACCGCACCTCCTGATTACCTACTAATATTAATAGTTTAGGTTAGCTATTTTGGATGCTCAATAACACACACGAAAATAACTTGACAAACTTCAAACGACTGATGAACTAATTGTAAGACGAAAAGACTCTGCTTTATATTCAACACCTGCAATTTGCCTATAACCTACATAATATACCAAAAAGTAGGTACGATAATAAATAAAGAAAATTTTAAGTCCGGACCTACATGCGGATACCCAAAGTATATTGAGTTTTACGACTAACAGTAGCAGGTAAAACGAGAAATCAACGAACTATTGTGGAACGCACTGTTAATGAAACATTTTTTTTTCGTAACCATAGACGGGCATAAATTTTACTTGCATTTGATCTTAACAGTTTTGACTGCTGATCTTCATAATTTTGTAATATGTTGTATTGGAGATAACCCTGAGGGACTTTTAAATGGGATATTTTATTATTTCTATTTAAGGTATCTTACAAAAATGAATTTAAAATTTAAATAAATGTTTATATTCCCAAGCAAAGAAATTATTAAACAGTACTGGTGAAACCTGTAAAATACAATAAGATGTCTCATTTATAAGTTGCTTGAGGTTAGTTGTGGTTAGTATGAAGATCTAGCATCGCAAGTTTTATAATACTGTCCAAAAAAATGTTCCTTTTACGGGTGGTTTCATGTTGATTTCAGAAATAACATATTCAAATTTAAAGAATATTTACCAAAAACTAATTTGGCTAAGAGTTACAGCACTTAAAATTATATTTCTCGGTTCGGGCTCCGTGCTAAAATCTTTGACGCTTGATTTTTCATCTGGATTATGATATCGTAGTTATCATTTTTAAGTATAAAAACTAAAGATGATCCGGATTCGTGATCCGATAAAATAGGAATCGATTCCTTTTTTCCTTAAAAAAGGAATCGTGATTCGTATTGGGGATCCGGGTCCGTAAATCGATTTCTTTTTTGAAGGATCCATCCAGCTCTGGTGATCTCTAGTCCGTTTCTTTAGATTAAAAAAAAACCACACGTGCTACCCTATATTGTGGTCATGGGTTTGGATTAGGCAGATGCTTTTACATTAAAATGTAAAGTTAGATGTAAAAAAATACAGTTTTCTTAGGTAATTTTCATTAATTTTCACCATTTTTTGAGGTTAGGAAAAATGGTGACGTGATGGCGGGACTCTGACCCTAGATTCGTGATCACGAGGCTCATCAAAATTATACCCAACTTTTTTATTGTGTGGCTGTGTAATAGGCTATTTGAGAATGCGAAAAATAAAGTGTCAATTACTGCTATAAGTATAAATTAAGAGTTTAAAAATGGTTATTTACTAACGTAAGTTAAAAATAATAATTTATTTATTTTAAAATCCGTAGATAAGAATGCATTTTTTAAACGTTTGTCACGTGACAAAAAACGCTCCTGATTGGTCGAGTTTTTAATGACGTCACCTTCTTGTAAACCTCATTTGCTTACTTGCGCCCACTTGTGATATATTAGCTTTCGAAACTGTTTTAATAAGATTTTTCTATATTATCCATTGTTTTTGTCGAATTTATTTGCAATATTTAACAAATTCTGTCAAGTATTTTTACCATGGACAACGATTTTGTAAAAGCAGTCAGCAGAAACCTGCCCCAAGTAGACGCAATCATGGTCGGATTATTTTTTAAAAATAATTCCGACTTTTATGCTTCGGAGCTAAAAATGTGAAAACAGCAAAGTAAATATAATAAGACTTTAGTGGTAACTTAAATTATATCATAAGAAATTGAAATAATGATGAACTTACACAGCAAGCAAGAACTTTTATAGGTTATAAATGTTAAGTTAAAACGGGATCTTTTAGTGTAATGCTTATTGAAATCATAAGACTCTGTAGCTACAATTTTTAACTAATATTATGGAAAACAGCGGAAATATTCGAAGTGAGTTGCAAGAGTCATTCTTTTAATAACATTAGAGGTATTATAACCTCAAATCAATAACAAAAATATTTACATTCTAAATGTAATTAATTATTTCAAAATATAAATTATTATGTTAACTTACACCGAAATGGTCTTCACAGGAGAAAATATTTGTAGTATTCGCTATGTCATTAGGATCCCTCCGAGAAAGTTGCAACCACTTTTTTTAAGTTTTTAACGACGTATTTGTACATTTTGGAACTGCACACCATTTGTAACTCATTTTGTTACATAAATCACTGATAAAATGTAAATCCAATCGCACTTTCGTTTTTTATTTGCAATAAATGTATGTGGATGATATGTGCCACAGATCAGAATACAAGCAAGTGACGTCACCGACTCCATTGCCGCGTCATATTGTCAAAGTATCGTTTTGGCACGCTATTTAAATATTGAATTTTTAATTTGATATTTTTTAGCAAGTATGTACCAGAATTTAAAAAAAAAACTTTTACTGGGTTCCTTAAATTCTACTACATAATATAAAATGGATTTTAATAACCTGTCAAATAGCCTATTGCAGTCATTAGGTAAACGTTGGAGATCGGTACACACCAAACTTAAAGATATCTTAATTACGGTTTACACGTGCCGACTTATCTTTTAATTTAATAGTACAAAGCCCGGAATTGAATTACCTCTTTACATTTTCCCGAACGGCTTTTCCGACTATGAATGATGTGATTCCCCAAAATGGACTTGTCTGATTTCAGGGAAATACAATAGGCCGAAGGGTGTTTCTAAGGAAATATGGTTTCTGATGGATGTTTGGCGGCAGCGTGTGGGGTGTCGGTAATTGAGTGTTAAACTCCGGAGATGAGTGATTCAGGTAGATTAAGGCGTAATTTCCTGTTGCTTAAGTTAGTTATATTGAATGCGAAAATTGGCCGGGGCGTATATGAAATCAAGGAAGTCTTGTTTGTCTTTAGAGGTTTATAAAGTAAAATCTACCTATAATTTATTATTTCCTGTCGTATTTTTTTTAATTAGGTTTTAATTCTACAATTGTGACAAAATGTAACTTTTTGCTTTAGTCGAGTGCGTGGTAAGTGCCTATACAGGGTTTTCTAAAAAGGTTGTGCCAAACTTAAGGGGGTATGGAAGACATTGTAGTGAACAATTTTTGCATATAAACACCTAGTGAAAAATGAGCCGTTTTGGCTCAGCTTTATTACAAATAATACAAAAATTACACTAAGGCTTCAAGATGACGACCTCCAACTTGGTTACATAAACTGATTCTTCTACTCATGGAATCGCGTAACCGTTGGAAGATTCTCTTCCTAATAATTCTTCTTGGGTGTTTACAGCAGTTTCATACACCAACGACTTTATGTAACCCCAAAGAAAAAAATCCAATAGGGTTAAGTCAGGACTTCGCGCTGGCCACCTGATAGCTCCTCCTCTTCCAAATCATCGTGCAGAATTGTTGGTTTAGGTGATCCTGTACAATTCGGGAAAAATGTGTGGTGCACTGCCTTGTTGGAACCACATTACTCTTTAAACGGAAAATCAACAATTTTCACTGTTTAAACGCTAAACTTTGTCAGTAACAGATAAGCAAATCAAGTTTAGGAATGCAATTCTGATAAAGAAGTATCTAGACACAAAAAAGTGTTTATTACTTTTTATTTTTTTTTCTATTATTCTCCATAAATGTTTACCAAACAAATTCCTGATAAAAATTTAAAAAAACAAACTTTTAAGCAAAAATGACTTTGGAGCCAAAACAGCTTAATTTTGACTAGGGGTTTCTATACAAAAATTGCTCACCACAATGTTCCCCATAACCCCCTTGAGTTTGGCACAACCTTTTTGGAACACCCTGTATAACCCTGCCAATAGGCCTTTTAAAAGTATGCTCAGCGCAAGCGCCTCCGCCATGTTAAAAAGGCGGCAATATAAAGGTTTCGGGCACTTTTTAAAAATATGACTGGGCAGCAAGCATTATCACCTCTAATATCAGTGCAATTAAATTAAATATTACTTTATGGTGCTTCATTAGTGCATCCTACCAAATGTGTGCAGTTACGACGATGGTTGAAGTGCTATGGTCGTCCTCAAGGAGGAGATAAAGACGAACTAGTTAAGAGGTTAGGATAATAATAGTTTAGATGTCACCTACGACAAAATTTATTATTTGAGGTTTTGGTTATTATATTTATAATAAATTAACGGCCGAGTAATGATCGCGTTGTTAAATTTAGCAATGGACTTAGCAATTGTTAAAAGTTAACAACGGTTTAGAATGTTTAACAAAATGTCAGATTTTGACAGGTTGCTTACTAAAATCATTGAATGACACTGACAATGACGTTTTGTTAAACATTCTAAACCGTAGTTAACTTTTAACAATTGCTAAGACCATTGCTAAATTTAACAACGCGATTTCCTTTTTACACAACTGTTGAGGTCTGGATATTGGGTTGTTGTGTCTTTTTTACCATTATTAATTCCTTGGAACCGACCATCACCTCGTCCACATCGCTTTACTCACAAATCGAATTTAGCACATTTGGGACAAATTTTTAAGTGCTTGCGCTTACTTATTTTAATGAGTTTTCGGCGATATTCAAAACATGGCTTTGTAAAACTAATAAAATATTATAAATTCTCCTGAAAGGATTTACTACGCGTATCACTGCGGCATGCTCCATAACAACAACGTTTTTTAGCCCTTTTTCTCATAGATAATATTATATATTTAGATTAAAATATTTGTATTCTTATTTTATTATGTATGCACAATAATTTGAATTGAACTGTTTATAAAATAATTATTATTATTGCTTATTTTTTGGTATTTTTTTTATAAACATATGCACTGCTCATACATCTGTAAAAAAAGTGCCTGAAAAACTTGGCGAAAGTTGGGGCATGCGCACAATTTTTTTTAACTATTACAAGGCCTATAAACCAAGTCACATAAAAATTAAAATAAAATAGTCATTTAACGTTAGTTATTAATTGGTAAAACATAGAAACAATTTTGAAACTTGATTTTTGAATTGTTTAAATGACACTACCGCCAAAGGGTGAACAGGTATCCGTATCAACCTGTCGATTTAAACGTGCAGAAAATAGACTTTTTTAAATTAAAAATATATTAAACTATTTTAATTAAACCCTATTATATAATATATATATATATATATATATATATATATATATATATATATATATATATATATATATATATATATATATATATATTTAATATACGGTGCATATTTTATGCGCGCCAGTGATAAAGGTCAAATTAAGCTTACACTACACTATACGTACTCATTTTTAATTAACATTAAATTAAATTGTTAATACAGATTTTATGGTTACTTGTTAAAGTATAATTGGAACAACTACAACCTTATAATTAAAATTAAACCTTAATTGGAATTGCATATTATGGCATTTATAAGGAACAAATTAAAATGTTACCTTTTGTGAGAGGTATAATCATTATTTTTTTACCGTTTGTCGAGTTTCTTAATTTACGTTTAAGGAACGAAAATATACTAGCAATAATCCAAACACAATTTTAAAAATCAGTATGTGAATTCATTAAAGAAAACCTTTTTCCCATTTTATCATCCCGTTATGTAGAAAATGTTATGACAGTTTTTCTGACGTGAAAATGAATCGATTTAAGCCAACTTTATATTTAAATTTGCTTTATTTAGCTGGTAAAAATTTTTTTGGGTACACTGAATTTTAAAAAAGGGGAGATGCTTTTTTTCTTACTACCTTGCTCTGTATAACAGTTGGGCTGAAAAGTTCGTAGGCTTACACATATATGGCGCTACTATTAAACCCATATGATTTTTTAGTTAGCCCTAACCTTCAAAAGACACGAGTATAAATTTGACAGCAGGCCGACTATTAGTTTGTGCGTTATAGCATTTTGAGTGAACCAACTTTTGTTAGTTAAAAAAAAAGATAAAAAGAAATTTTGTGTGTTAATAAAGCATTGCTTTTTGGCGAAAAAATACTGTTAAAGCCAAGGCTTGGCTTGATAAAGATTATTCGGATTTTGCACCAAGAAAATTAACCATTGAGAAGTGGTTTGTTAAGTTTAAACGAGGCAAAATGAGTACCAATGACAATGCACGCAGTGGACGCCCCAAAAGGCTGTTACCGACCAAAGAAAACTTTTTTGATGAAATGATTTTCGATGACCACAAACAAGTTGATCGAGATAGCTTGACTCTAAAGATATCAAAGGAACGTATTGGACACATCGTGAATAAATATTTAGGTATGCGAAAGCTCTATTCAAAGTGGGTGCCGCGCGAGCTCACAATCGATCAAAAAACCTCAACAAATTGATGATTCTGAGCAGTGTTTGGAGCTGTTCCATCATAATAAACCCAAATTTATGCGTCGATATGTGACAGTGGATGAAACATGGCTTCATCATTTCACATTAGCATCAAAACGATCGTCATCTGAGTGGACTGCGCGTGATTAAACGACTAAAAGCTTAAAAAGACGCAACAGTCGGCTGCCAAGAATATGGCATCAGTATTTTGGGACGCGCATCGACTCTCTTGAAAGGGAAAAATCATCAAAACCGACTATTACATCCCTACGTTTTAAATTCTAAGATAATAATTATTAACAATTAACAATTTAGGGTAATGTAGAAGGCTAAAAAATTAATCATTTTTTTCTGGACTGAAAATAAATTTCTTTGTCGCTTAGTATGTTATTCTTAAAAGACCATATCGTTTGTGACACCATTTTAAATATAAAACAAAATTACTAAAACTTTAAAACCTCTTTCTTTGCTTTATTAGTTTATACTATAATAAAAAATGTATCGTAAAAAGGTTTTCTTTGGAAAAACTTTCCAATACTTTTTACTTTAAACGTCTATAAAGCTGTCCAAGGAGAAATAAAATCAAACTCGCAAAATGAAACTAACTAGACTTTATCAGACTTTTCTTCAATTTTGTTCTCGATCAATAACAGACCTCAGAAACTCCGGTTCAGTCAGATTGCAAACCTTCAAAATAATGTGCAGTTTTTAGAATTTCTCCTCTTTATGCTTACGAAAACCTACTTACATACCAAATTTCAAGTTTCTACTCCCTCGGGAAGTACCCCATAATTTTAATGAGTCAATGATGGTGTCAGTCATTCAGACAGTAGTAAAATGAGCGATTTTTTTTTAAAATTTCGATTTTTCGAATATCTCAGAAATCACTTGTGTTAAGTTTCTTAATTTTCTCACAGGTAATAAGAATACTTATATGAATGTATAAACCAAATCTCATACCTTTATGTCAAACGATAACGAAGTTATGAAAGGGGGGAAAATACTTGTAATTATAAAGCACCATAAAAAAATTGTTAAATGATTATATTAAAATAAAGTTTTAAGTTTTTAAGAATTTAAAAAAAAACTAAAAACTGTATTTTTATATCATTGGACAGTCCTTGGTTAGCAATTTTATTCAATTTGCTGTAAGATTTGTTACGTAGCTCGTTCATCTAAATAACGCACGGTACACAACGACACAGGGCTTAAAATAATAGGCACTTCACCGAATTAAGTGTTCCTCTTTTACGTTGCCCAATGTGTTAAATTGTACTTTACACTTAGGCTTGATTAAGGACATAAATTAATCTGTAAATTATGGTGTGGTATCAACCTGTTTTATATTTTTATTTAAATTACAATAATGCACATGTACATTGTTTTTAAAGCCTGATCGTTTATACGCAAACCCCTATAATCTAAACTGAATCAAAAAAAAATGCTTTATTGTATCACTTATCTCTTTATGCGTAAATTTTATTACCAGAAATATTTTGATAATTTTCCGAAATCTAGGGTCAAGGGATTGTTTTTTTAATGTTTACCTTCCCTCTAATAACTGTATTTTTAATCCGATAGAACATACCTGGTATTCAATAAAATAAAAAGTTAAAGCAAAAAGTTAAAGCTATTTTTGTCTTGGATTAATAAACGAATTTTGAGATAATGCGCAAAGATTATAATTTTTTAAATCGATTTTTCTAAAATACTATAATAGATAAAAATATGGTACCAACGTTATTCTTTTAACAACTTTTCAAAGAATATTATAGATTTTTTTGACATTTTTACAAGTTTTTAAATGGTTAAAAAAAATATATTTTAGTAATTATTTTTATGCCTGTTCCAATATACTTACACAAACCAATAAAATTGCGGATATTCCTTATAGTCCCGTAACTGAAGACCTGAAAGTACCCAATGCTGTTAATAAATCTGTACAGTTTTCATTTGTGGCGCTATTCTTAGGTCTTCGCGGATACTTTCGAGCAAGAAAAAGTTTATCACGATTCCGACGTGGAAACCCGCTGAGCCTCCCCCCCCCAAGCCCCAAAAATGAGTTGCCCGCGAATATCTGCCAAAATATGCGAATTAGAGAATCTTTGTTCAGACAAAAAATGAAGATCACCTCGAAATGTATAAAAATGGTCCCTACCATTTTTTCCGCAGCACCAATATTTTTCGCAAAAACGGCCGTCGAAAAATCCATAACATTCCACACTGGATAGATGTGGTAGTTTCTTACCGAATTTCTGGTCCTCGGGTTTGAAAATGCATTGTTGAAAAATGATTGGACTTTATTAAAAAGACCAAAAGTACATTCAAGAACTAGACACTCAGCAGCATTTCAATAGATGATGAGTTTTTAATTCGCGTTTATTCTACAGATTTTCTAGAACTTCGGAAACGGCTAAAAAATGCAGATGGGCAAAACAATTTTTTATCAAAACGCAAGAAAGATGGTGAAGGAAATTTTCTGGGATCATTGAACACTTGCTAAGTTCTCATTATAAAAAAGAAATGTTAATAACAAACCATTTTTTTTTAAATATCAATAAATTAATGAGATACTCTCAAAATATTGTGAAAAAAAGTCTGATCGCTTTTTTTAATATTCTAGAAAAATCAGAATGGACCCAAACTCATATCCAATGATAGTTACGGGTTTTCCCATTTCGATGAACTTTGAATGATTAAAAAATGTACATTATTGCCCAAGTAATGGAACAATTTGTCCGCCCGCTTATAAGTGAATCCATAAAGACAGCGGCATTCTAGCGGTAGAGCGGTAGCTAAAACGAGAGGAGTTTTGGGTCCCGTTATCTCGAAAACTATCGATTTATCGAAAAAAATTATAAGGATCATTTTTGCAGATTACAAGACGTAAAATGCGGGGACGTATTAAAAAAGACCCCAAATTATTGCATGAAAATATATTTTTTTAGCCGAGTCCCTTCATAATAAAGCATGTTTCATGTGTCAACACTGTCAAGAAGCTCGCCAGTCATAATGAAATTTGTAGTATTGACTGTTGACTTTAGAATCAGCATACTTGCTATGTCAGTTGGCGACCATGAATTTTTAATCGGTAGGTACATCACCCCAGTTTAATGTGTGATGATTACGCGTGCCTGCAATTTAAACCTAATTTGATATTCTCGGTTGACGTTGTTTACCGCTGTGTAAGTTCATATGCCGCACTAATGGAATTAAGTTGGGGTCGGCATAACCACGACAAAGTTAAACTTAAAAAAATTAACATGACTTAAAAAAATTTCGGTAATTGTTTAGAATCGTTGCCCCACCTATTTTTGGCTATAAAAAATAGGGATATTGACATGTCCATTCTGATTTTTTTAGAATATTAAAAAAAGGGGTCAAAGTTTTTTTTTCACAATATTTTGGGAGTATCTCATTAATTTATTGATATTTTTTGAAAAAATGGTTTGTTATTAAATTCTTTTTATAATGAGACCTTAGCAAGTGTCAATGATCCCAAAAAATTTCCTTCACCATCTTTATTCGTTTTGATAAAAAATGTTTTGCCCATCTGCATTTTTTAGCCTACTACCCATCTATCCAGTGTGGAATGTTAGGATTTTTCGACGGCCGTTTTTGCGAAAAATATTGGTGTTGCGAAAAAAATGGTAAGGACCATTTTTATAGATTTCGAGGTGATCTTCATTTTTTCTCTGAACAAAAATTCTCTAATTTCCATATTTTGGCAGGTCTTCGCGGGAAACTTATTTTTGGGACTTTGGGGGTCATTTTCAGCGGGTTCCCACGTCGGAATCATGATAAACTTTTTCTCGCTCGAAAGCATTCGCGGAGACCTAAGAATTGCGCCACACATGAAAACTGTACAGATTTATTTACAGCTTTGGATACTTAGGTCTTCAGTTACTAGACTAATAGAAAAAGTAGAATATTTTGAAAAAAAACTTTTCGATAACTTACTTTTTCGATTTTTTATGGCCAGAAATAGCGATTTTGCCATATTTTGATTAAAGGGTACGAAGAAAATTAGACTAATTCCCCAATAACCATTTTTTTTTACTTGGTACAGTCCACTAAGACTTAAAGCCCAAGTACTAACGTACCATGAGTGTTTTAATAAGGCGAAGTAAGAAGCTGTTCATTAACACAAGAGTTAAAGTTTTGAAAGTTAAAAATATTTATTCAGGTGCATAACATATTGAGTGGGGCAAGAAAAATATCGCTTCAAATTTTTAATCTGTTTAATCCATTTTTTGCATCAAATTATCTAATTTCGTAGATGTTTATGCTAAAAAGGTACTCTATTGAGAGGATGCACCTTTTTCGAGTTACCAAGCTGTATATAGATGGGTTCTACTTAAAAAAACTTCTTGAAATAAACAATAAAATTGTAAAATAAACCTTTACCAATGGATATAATTTTTTTATTTATTTTTTTAAAATTTGGAAATCAAATTTGGGTTTTTGGATAGGATTTTTTTTTCACATTCTAACGAAGCTTTATACTTGCTGAGAAGCCTGCGAGAAAGAATGCTGCTATTATTTACGGGACAAGGCTGTTTTTGTCCGAGGTAAGAATGAAATTTAAGGGGTAACAATATTATACGAGCATATATATTTTATGTTTTATATTATTATCATTATATAATATTTATATATATATATATATATATATATATATATATATATATATATATATATTTTATATATATATATAAAATATATTATATATATATATATATATATATATATATATATATATATATATAATATATATATATATATATATTCTTAAAGTTTTTAACGAATTTAACTAAAAAAGAGTGCATTCTGTCGATATCGACCTTAGGTACCAATCATGTATAAAATAATACGAATGTTAGAATTACTCAGCAAATTAGGTATTTGTTAATTAATAAGAAACTAACTGAACCATTAAAAACCTGTAAAAGTACAAATAAAAACCGTTTTCATCGTGGTTCTTTTATAACTAGACTCAGAGTTCGACAAATTTTTGTAAGAGTTCTTTAACTAGATCTAGATATCAATATATTACACGTGACTCAAGTAGATCTTAAAACTTTTTTTATTTTCAGGTGTTCTTACCGATATCCAAAAAGACTTTGATGTTCAAGATGACAAAGGAGGCCTCCTACAAACAGCCTTTATCGTATTTTACATGTTATTCGGGCCACTTTTTGGGTACCTGGGAGACAGATATAGCAGAAGGTGGTTGATGGCCTTTGGAGTAACATTGTGGAGTCTTACCACGTTGGCTGGATCATTTATGACAGTAAGTTTGTGTAATATACAATAAAACGGATGGGTTCAAATATAAACCCAAATTTGGCTGTAGCTCTTTATTAACCTGCAATATACAGGGTGTTGATTAAATATATATTGTTACGGACTTTAAAAATATGTGATTAGTTTGTGGAAATGTAGGATGTTGGAATTGTTTAATTTTGGGTAGTGGTTTATTTAAAATAAATTCCCCTTGTTTTTCCCCATTCCCCCGGTCATATATATATATATATATATATATATAAAAATATATATATATATATATATATATATATATATATATATATATATATAATAACGAATAAATTCAATAAAATTGGAGGTATTTTTTTTTAATCCTCGGACACGTCGATTTTATTTTTGGATCGGGCATATTTTGACATCAAATGTAGATATACAGGGTGTCGCAAGAAAGCTTAACAGGATTTTTTTTAATGGAATTCCCAGTATATTTTTGCATTTTCGGATTCTCCGGAAAATTCTGGACATGTTTTATGTATAATGTCATATACCTATCTTCAACTGTTCACGAAATAATTATATTTTAATAATAATTATAACACTTTATTGCAACATAAATTAATTAATTACATTTCACATTTTTGAAATGTATTTTATCAAATGCTGGAAGTGGCCGCCATTAACAGCTCTGCAGTACCCCAGGCGATCGAAAAATTTTTGCTGTACATTTTCAACTGTGTCTGGAGAAATATTCCTAATTGCATTACAAATGGGATTTTTGAGGATATCAAGCGTGTGTGGCTTATCTTTGTACACTTAATTTTTGACATAACCCCCAAGAAAGTAGTCCAATGGATTAAGGTCGGGACAATAGAGTCGGCCACTCTATTGATCCACGTCTGCGTATTCACCCATTTGGGAAAACATCATCTAGGAATCTTCTAACAATAGCAGTATAGTGGGGAGGAGGCCCCATCCTGTTGAAACCATAATTCTTGATTTGGCATGTCTGTTAAAAAGTCATGATAACGCTGTCCCGTCAAAGTTCCTTCAAAGAAGTATGGTCCAATTACTCTGTTACTAATAATCCCTGGCCACATTCATTTACCTTTTCATAATTCTGAGAATTACTTTCCCTAAACCAGTGTGGATTTTCAGGTGCCCAGTATCTAAAATTATGCCTATTTACTTGTCTTACTGGTTATAAATGGTTCATACTGATTTGAGATGCTGTTAATGGCGGCCACTTCAAGCATTTGATAAAATACGTTTCAAAAATGTGGAATGTAGTTAATCAATTTCTGTTGTAATAAAGTGTTATAATTATTATTTAAACGTAATTATTTCGTGAACAGTTAAAGATAGTTATATGACATTATACATAAAACATATCCAGAATTTTCCGAAGAATCCGAAAATATACGATATTTACGAAAAGTAAATAATATATATATATATATATATATATATATATATATATATATATATATATATATATATATATATATATATATATATATATATATATATATATATATATATATATATAAATATACAAAGTAATTACCTTAATATATTTATTTAAATTATTTTAGAATTATTTGGTGGTTCCTCCTCTTCAGAGCTATGGTCGGCATTGAGAGGCCAGCTACTTCCACGATAGCCCAACGATTATAAGCGATCTGTTCGTCGGCGACATTCGATCCAAAATGTTGGCCTTGTTTTATTTTGCCATACCAGTGGGAAGGTACGTAGAGTAATAATTATTAATGGTAAAATATAACTGCAAATAAGTCAGTAAAACACGTCTATGAATTGTTATTACCTTGCTCAATAATATGCATACTTATTACATAGTTTTATCATTGTAATTTCAGATAATTTTAAATATTTAGTAAAGTATTTAACAAATTTTTTAGGAACATTTGTGGATGATATACTGGTGGTCGCCGAGCGGAACATAGGAAATCCCCTGTAAATTTTAAGGGGGTCAATTATTTTTCCGTACATTTTACAGAAAAATGTAAGTTTCTTTTAAGAGACCAATCTGACCCCTCGTGCCAAGTTTCAAAATTTTAATTTAGCAAATCTTGAATAATTCAATTATATGTAATTGAAAAAATTACCAAATTTTTGGTTCAGGTAAAACCAAACAGACACCAGTAAAAGAATATTGTCCCGACATGAGGAAAAGTGTCAATAAATCAGTGACAGTCGGTATTTGAAAAAATATATAAATTATTCAATTGACGAAAAGTATCCATAATTAAGAATTATGCGGAAAAAGTTTAGGGCAGTATCTGAAATGTTTTCAGTTTATTTCCCCACCAAGCCCATTCCGTCATGTTAACCATTAAACGTATTGTCAGTAAGTTCGGAGTCCAAAGGACTAAAAATAATTGTAAATGTTCAACCCAGGATATCGAAAAAGAGCCGAAGAAAGAGAGAACACAGATCTTAATATTCTACTGAGTGTGGAGGAAAACAAAATGGTTAGTACGAGGATTCTTGGGCAAGAGCTCGAGTACCAAAGGCGAGCGCGGTGGCGGCGTTGTAAAATCGGGAAAATCCGAGTTAAATTAAACAATTTGTCCAGAAGCAGTCGAACAGGTGATTTTAACATGCGTCACGCGGTTTTTTTTATCCTGTTAATATATTTAATTTTCATTCCTGAAAAAAGTTTTAAAAAGATAAATTTTTTTTTGGAGAACTGAAAACCGAATTTAATAAAAAAAAAAATATAAATTTTCTTTTTATAAAAAAAATATCCATCCAAATTTTTTTTTCACATATCCACTGAAAGGGTCTTTTTTTGCGTTTTTGGTTTTTTTGTACCGAAATTTAAATTTAATTTGTTTTTATAAAACCATATGGAGAACAAAATTAACGAATTTTTCGGTATTGCCTTATACCAGAAGATTAAAAACCATCTTGTATATCCAATTTTACAGTTATGGCACTAAATCAAAATTTGGCTTCTTGCGTTTACCTTGAAGAATAGCCATGACTTAAAGCTTTAAAACGGCTTTTAATGGATACTTCGAGTTTCCTGTTTTTTTTTTGAAACAGATAAACACGCCGTTAAGGCTGTTGTTTTAACATTTAATTTTAGGCTCTTTCTCACCCGATGCAATGCTTTTTTCATTTAGAGGATTGAGCTGCAAAGGTTGGGTAAACATTTGTCCCAGTCAGAATGGGATAAGAGGAACTCTTAGAATTAATTATTAGTAAATATAGAGATACAAGTTGGGTGGTTCAACATAATTACATACAAAAATACTTTTTTTTTATAAAGTTACATTAAATATTGGACAAGCAGTGATGCAAAAAAAAAGTCCCTAGAAATTATTTGTAGTGCCTGGGTTTTAATTTTATCAAAAATGTGATTAGGAACTAGCAATGTAATCTTCTTATTTTTTAGCTTAAATCTGTTATAGTCCATAAAACGAAGCTGAAAAATTGAAAACTTGGCAATTTTTCAAAATTTATGGGTTGCAGAAAATTTGGGATTAAACTTGATTCCCTCCTTTAAAAACTATTATGCCGATGAGCGCTCTTTATTTTTAGGGGTGAAAAAATATTTATTGTAAACCCATAAAATAAATAAAAATATAGAGGAGGATAACTTAGAAAAGAAATAATACTTTTCAAACTTCCACAATTTTTTATTTTTAAGTTTTCTTCTTCTTAATATAAAGATCTTTTATTGAATAAATAAGAGTGTTCCATTTAAAAGTTAAAGTTTATATTTTTCCGTTTTTTTGCATATTTTTTACTGATAATTTCAAAAGATAATATGAAAAAAACCTAAATTTTTATATAAAACATTTTTTTCTGTCTTTAAAAATAAAGGCTCCAGAAGCCACGTAAATATAATCAAAGACCCTGTACATTAGGAGGGAGTGATTTTTGGGTAGGAGTTTGGCCCTTATCTAAGATTTAATTGTTTGCATTAAATAGGCTTTGTAACTACTGGACCGATTTGAAAAATCTTTTACCATTAGAATCTTACATTATCCCTGATGAACATAGGCTAGGAAAGAATTTTAGGAAACTCACCCCCTAAAGTTGAAGAATGGGTGGTGAAAGTTTGTATTGAACTTCATCATTTCTGGACTTAGAAGTATGAAAATTGATATTTAAACTTTTGATTATGATTAAAAAATGATCTTTTACATTTTTTTGATTCAACTGTTGGGAGGTTAATATGGGGATAAAAGTTATATGTATAGAAAAATTGTATTTCTGAGTTGTATATAGAAATATGGAAGTTGGTAATTAATTTTGGTACCCAGAAAAAAAGGAAACTTTAGCTAAGAAAGGATTTTAGGAAACTTTCCCCCCCAAAGGGTAGAATGGCGGGGAATAAAAGTTTGTAAAGCTTTATTTTGGATTTAGAAATAGAAATTTTATATAGGATAAACCATTAAAAATTAGCTGTTTTACCATTTTTGAAATTGATCCCTTGGGAAATTTAAAAGGATAATATGGGAGAATTAGGCACTCGGCTAGAGCCCCGCTAGAGCTTCTTGATAGTGTTGAGCAGTCTAATATAATCAAAGAATTTTTAATAACAAAAAAAATACATTTTAATTAATAATTTAGAGTCTTTTAATACGTTCCCGTTTTCACGTCTGAAATATAATTGGGGAAAATAAAAGTCCCTTTAATAACCACAACCAACCATGACCGACTAGCACTTGGGTTTTAATTTGTCAAATTATTTGTAGAATTATAAACAAAATTTTAAAACGTATTAGAAAACCGGGAAATATATAATTACACTTTAAAAAATTTATAATTACCACATCAAAATTATAAAAATTTTGTTAATAACTTTATTTGGGATAA
>JAHBCN010003491.1:47500-74511 GCA_019359885.1 Listronotus oregonensis | reverse complement strand
AAAGCATTCTTTTACGTATTTTTTAAAAAATTGCCCAAAAAAATCTGGGCCCATTAATGGCGATTATTAAAAAAATACTACCCAAATTTTTGACAAAAATAAAGAGAGCCCATTTTTGGTTAATAAACTGATTTTCCCTTTTCTCTCACAAAATTCCCCGCAAGTGTCATATTTTGGGAGATATCAGCCAAATTAGTTAAAAAAATAAATTCCCGGGCTCTTGGGGGCCAAATTTTCGGGCCCCGGGACTTTTTTTATATATGATATTTTCGAGGTTTTTGTATTTAATATTTAAAATTTAAAAAAAAAATTGTGACGGCCCAACCTGATCTTCGGGTTTCCCAAAACCTTCTTTTTGTACTAAAATGAAAACTCGGCCGATGATAAAAAATTAAAATTCCCCTACCATAAAAATATGCCCCAAAAAGGGGGTATACCCCGGTCGTTAAAAAAGGGGGCTATAAATAAAAAAACTGAGCCTTTTTATAAAAATACAACAACATTTAGGGTTTAAAAAAATTAAATTTAAGGGGACAAAACAGACCAGTAAGACATTATTATACTAATTTTTTGGAATTGGGGAAAATAAAAAGCTGCTTTGTTTCCCAAGAACTAACCATGACCGACTATGACAAAATTTGACCCCCAAAGCCGAGTTTAAAAAGTTGATTACAGATAATAAAATATTTACCGGCCCAGTTTACATAGGACCAAAGAAAATTTTACTACGAATAAAGGGTTTCTTTTAAAATGGTCGTTTTGAATAAATTGGGAAAAATAATTGTTTCCCTAAATGCGAAAAAAATTTAAGGGGTCGGTAACCTCTCCCCAAAACCAAAAAAAAAGGGGAAAATTTTTCCCAATGTGGGGTCCTTTCCTTTTACCGGAACACGAAGTAGCGAAAGCGGGCGGCAAAAATTTTATGTGTATTTTCTAGTCGCGTTTCATCCCCCCAAAGGGGAAAGGGGCCCCCCCGGCAACACCTTTTAAAACTTTCGTTCAAGGATAGGGGAAAATCTCTCGATGGACATCGGCCCCCTTAGCCAAAGTCCATTGGGGTATCAAAAATATGGGGAAGGTTTCCCTCTTATCCGTAGTAGTATTATCTTTGATGGAACAAAAAATTATTATGCTATATCGGCAGAGTTTACAATCGCCCATTAAAGGGGGTTATTAATAGTTGGTCGGAAAAAAAAGCACAATTTAAAAGTAATTTAAAAAATTTTTAAAAATAATTAAATAACCCAAAATTACTAATTATACGGGCAGACCAAAATAAAGAAAAACGGATTTTTTTTTAATATATTAAAGTATATTTATAACATTAATAAAAAAAAAATTTTTTAAATTGATGTTACAGTATGGGGTAACGATGATTGCAAAAAAAAGAAAGTGACATTAAACGGGAAATTTTTTTTGTCCAAAAAAATTAATTTTAAAATTGATTTTATTTCATAATTTATTTCCCCCTCAAATTTTTACTTCGGAATGTTGTAAACCCCAAAAACACTCGGCCTTTTAAAGTACTGAGATCAAAATTTAAAAGAACAACTTCTGTCTACAATTTTATTCTAAATAATTACACACCCAACACACCCTTCTTGTCTTTAGGATACAAACCCCTACCCCTAGCAAAAAATTGTGTTGAATTAAATGTTAATTAATTTGCTTATAAAAAAGGGACCGGGGGACCTTCAACGGGGAAAAAAAAAAAATTTTTTTTTGGGGAAACATAGGAACCAAATAAATGCATTGCGAATGGGTTACCAAAAAAAATTATGGTCAAGGCCATGATTAAATTTTGAAAAAATTTTTACCCCCCTGTATAATGTCAATTCTTTTTTTTATTATTCTACTAGACGGTACTTCTTTGTAAATTTTTAAAATATAAAATTAAGGATTCATTAAAATATTTTTAAAGTAAAAAAAGAAAAAAAAAAAACGCAAAAACGTTTGGGGAATAGTGATAAACCCCCTAAAAATATGAGCGATAGCTCATTTGCCCCAAAGGATGCCTAGAAAAATGTATGGGAAAGGGTTTTTTTAGCACGCAAAAAAATTTTAAGGTTATTAACAAATTAAGTTGCAAAAAGCAAGGCATTTCGGTTTTCGTTAATTACTTTAAAACTATTAATATTAAAGGATTTAAAAAAAAAGCTTAAAAGCTCCTTAAAGAGGAAGAAATTTTCAAAAAAAAAACCCGACTCCCGGAACTCTATCTCCATTATTTAAAATTTTTCCAAAATGAAAATGGGGCCGCGCGAACTTTGCCAAGTACGTCCCCTTTTAAAAATTTTTTTTAAGGATTGAATATTGTTTTTAAAATTTAAAAAAATTAAAATTGTATTGGGAAACTTCAAAAATTTTTTCCGTTGAAAAAATTTAAATAAAGTTCATTTTTTAACAAGTTAGACAATTGTTAGTGAACAAAATTGTTTCGAACTTTCGTTTTTTTTTACATTAAAAAAAAATTTTAAAAAATTCTATAAACTTTTTTTTGTGGAGCCCTTTTTTTTACTACTAAAAAAGATCACGCCATAAAAAAATTTTTAAAAAATTTTAAAACTTTTTTTTTCAATTTTTTTTTGACAATATTACTATGATTTTTCTTTTTGTCAAAGGGGCCCCTTCAAATATTGAAAGCACTATATGGGGGGGGGTTTGTTTTTTTTATTTTTTAAAAGGCATGGGCGGTGGGGGGGGGGGGTCTAAAAAACATTACCTCAGCATTTACTTTTTTAAAAAATGACAACCCCCCCCTTTCGTTTGTAAGCATGGGAGGGGGTAGGGCTTTTTTTTTTTTTTGCTGACATGGGGAGGGGCCAAATAATTTAAAAATCTGCCTAGGTAATACTTAAACGGCCCCTGTTATAAAAAATTTTTATATTATATTCTACTTTATCAAAAAATCACTAGGTCACATTATTTTTTTTTCATATATTAAAACTACAATAGATTATTTCATTTTCATTATTTAAAATTTTAAAAAAAACCCCCTTTTAGAAAAATTTATTCACCGATGAAAAAACCTTTTATTTTTTCAGAAAATTATCTGAGAATTCATATTTTTTTTTCCCCGAAACTGACATTTTTTTTTTTAATAAAATTTTTTCAGCAAGCTGACAAAATTTAATTTGGTTTTTAAAACCTGGCAAATTGTGGCCTAAACGAAAAGTTTACTGTTCCTACTTTTTAAAAATTTTCACGTCTCAAATATTTGGGCCCCAATTTAAAAACCTGCCCTTAAAAATAAAATCAAATTTTTTTTTTAAAATTTTTAAAAAATTTATCAAGCCAAAAAAGAGTAAAAAATTTTTTTAAAAAAAATTAAAAAAATTTAAAATTCCCCCCTTCCGGATGTGGAAAAAAATTTTCTCGGGTCAAAAGGAAAAAAAAAAAGGTTTTTTTCGATTTTTTCCCAAAAAAGGGAAATTTTTTAAAAAATTAAAAAATTTGTAAAAAATTTTTAAAAAAAGGTATTTTTTTTGAAGCCACCGTTCCTGGAAAAAAACGATTTGAAGTTGTAAGCGTTACTTTTGGGGGGGTGTACTTAGCGCGTTTTTTTTAAAACCTGTTTTTTCCCCGTAGGCCCCTTTCACAGGTCTGTTGTAATTCTTTTAATTGAAAACTATTGCCAAAAAACAAATTTCAAAAGGTTGGAATTAATTTTTAAACTGAAAAAAATTTAAAACCCCCGGAGAAAATTCCCCCCCGGTTTTTTAGCTTCAATTACTTTCTTCTTGTTCTTCTTCTTTTAATCTTCTTTTCCCCTTTTTCTTGATCTCCTTCTTCTTCATCCTGGGTGAAAAAGGGTTGGGCGTCAATAGCGTTTTTCGCATGTCTGTTCTCAGTATCAAACAAATCCCTGCTGTTGGTTATTAAAAAATTAAAACGATCGGCCTTGTCAATTCGTGCTCCAAAAAAAAAAAAACAGTCCAACTTTTTTGCACCCATTTAACACTGCATCTTTTTTTACAGTTGTTGAAAAAAATTTTGTTTTAGCATTTTTTTCCCGGCGCGGGGGGAGAAAGGGGTAATTGGTTCCCCAATGTATTATCGTAATTCCAACCCCAATTTTTTTGGGGCTAGCTGAAACCCCAAACCACACTTGAACTTGGTTTTTCCCCAAAAAATTTTTTATGGGCAGTAACTTTTGGTTGGAGGAAGAGACTAATTGCACTTGTTTTTTTTTTAGTTTTTTAAAAAACATGCATATCGATACTTATCTGAGCAGGTAGTTTTTAAGAATCTCCGTACATACAAAAAAAGAAAGCGAATTTTGTTGGTGAAACTTTTTGTGGAGTTGAATTACTTTTCTTTAAAACTTCAGCACATTAAACTAAATCTTGTTTTTTCAACTTTTTTAAACCTGTTTTTTTTCCCTACCTGTAAAAGGCAGATGTATCACAGCCAGTTATTGCGTGTAAAAATAGTGCAGGGTCTTTTTATATTTCCCGGGGCCCCGGAGCCTTTTTTTTTAAGAAAAAAAATGTTTTATATAAAAATTGTGGGTTTTTTTTCCTATTATCTTTTGAAGTTATCAGTAAAAAAATATCGCAATAAAAAAATTGAAAAATATAGGCAACTTCAATTTTTTTTAAAGGAACAGCCTGTATATTATGCACCACAATAAAAGATATTTTTTTGATTTCAAAAAAAAAATATATATATATATATATATATATATATATATATATATATATATATATATATATATATATATATATATATATATTTTTATATATAATATAATATATATATATTATATATATATATATATACTTTTTATGATATTTGGATGAACCTTTTTTTAGATATTAAAAACTTAAAATATAAATAAATTGAAAAAAGAAATCATATTAGTATCAAGAAAGCTATGAAAACAATATAATTGTTTTATTAAATTTGACGTATTGTTTGTACAAATTTAAAAATTTTTTTTTTAAATATTAAAAGTTTTTTGTACCTTTTTTTTGTCGATGGGCTTTTAAAAAAACAAAAAATCCCTTTTTTTTTGGTAACAATAATAATGTGACGACAGTAAAAAGGGAATATTAATTATTATATCCTTAAAAAGGGGGTTTTACCATCTACAGATACTATTAAATACATATTAAGAAAGTTTATTTAACAAAAAAACTTTAAAATGAAAAAAAGGACTGCCGAAATGAAAACAAAGTTTTGGATATCCTCGTTTTTTTTGGGTAATTATTTTACTTTTTCAATTAAACTAACTTCTTCTTTTAATAATAATTTTTTTAAAATCCTGGAATTTTTAATCTCCCCGGTGCGGGGTCTGAACTTAAAAAAAATTTTAAAATTTATTTAACCTTAAAATTTTTTAAAAAATTTTTCCTTATAAATTTATGTCCCTTCAGAATCTTCCTGAAAAAAAACATGCAGGACCGACCTAAGTATGCATTGGAAATACCCCCGGGTTTATGCAGCAGCATCTAGAGTTTTTAAATAAAATTTATTCACCGACAAGTCTTCTTTTACTTTGGGAGGAATGTTTAATCACAAAAATAAACATCATTGGTCAAAAGAAAACCCTCAAAATTCAGCAACATAACAATTTTATTTTTCCCCGGTTTTTTTTGATACTAATATGAAACTTGTTTATTAATAATTTAACCTAAAATATCTAAAAAAAGGTTTATTCAAATATCACCCCAAAGTATATATTTTAAATCAAAAAAAAAAAAATCTTTCATTGTAGCGCATAATATAGAGGTGTTTCATTTAAAAAAAAAAGTTGCCTATTTTTTTTCTTTTTTTTTTGTGATTTTTTTTAAATGATAATTTAAAAAAATAAGGGAAAAAAAAACCTACAATTTTAAAAATTTTACTTTTTTTTTGTCTTTAAAAATAAATGCCTAAAAAAACGAAAAAATAATCGGGCCCCGTACATGATTTTGACATTTTTCAAAAGTCGTTTAAACTTATTGATGAATATAATTTGGGTTTATTTTAAATTTCCCCGGTTTAAAAAAGAAAATATTTTTTTTTGTTGGAGTTCGAACAGTGAGAAGGGAGTAATTTTTCATCTTCACCAACAAAATTTGTATTTTCAAATTAAGTTACAATCCCCTATAGAAAAATATTTTTCTTGTATTACAGCTGCAAAAGATGTATATACGTGACATACTTATGACGCACACAATGACTCTTACAACTTTTTATTTAAATCGCTATATCTCAGGAACGGTGACTTTTAGAAAAAAAAATATTGTTACTTTTTTTATAGATAATTTTATGATCTACAATTTTTGTTAAAGGTAATTTTACGATAAAACTTATCGTTTTGAAGAAAATCGGTAAAATACCATTTTTTGACCTTTGACCTCAGGTCAATTTTTTTTCGCGGAACAATGGGAAATTTTGAGATGTTATTTTTAATTTTGTTTTTAAAAAGTTTATCACTTTAGCTTGATGTAAGTTTTTACCTTTGAATGTCTAGATTGACCGGAGTAGTATTCTCAATAAACAGTATAAACAATACCTTTTCAAGGAAAACAATAAAGCTACCATTGAACCAAAATACCTTTACATTATGCAGAATGCTCTCCAGCGAACATCTGCTTTTTTCAATGTGTTTACGTCCATTATAATCGCGTAAATTTAAATGCACGTGCGGCCGTTTCAAAAACTCTTCGCGGGCCGTAAAAGCGCTCTCCGCTTTTTTGTTTTTTTTTCTCCTTTTATGTTAACCGACGACGTTTTAAAGTTTCAAAATGTGCAACGGTGTTTGTCGATTTTAACGGCTTTTCTCGCATTAAATTTTAAGGTTTTGAGGAAACAAACTGAACTCTTGAACTTACAGTTGGCTTAATGAGTTAGATGTATATGTGGGACCGCCATAAAGTTGACAATGGAAAAAATTTGTATTATTGATATCTCGAAAATTTTGTTCTAAATCAAAATTATTTTAAAATAAAACCAAGAAAATAACTTTATTTTCTGATGTTTTTGGTCATTTTATTTGTAAAAAATTTTAACAAAAATCTTTGTTTAAAGCATTTTTTTTAATATAAGCAAATTTAATTAACCTAAAATAAAACCTAGATATCAAGGAAATTTTATAACTAAATTATAAAAATAAGTAAAACGTAACTTTTTTGTATTTTTTTTTTTTATCTGTTAAATTTAAATAGCTTTTTAGCAAAACCAGATAGTATATTTTTTTAAAGTTATAGGCCTCTTTAAAACCCTTAAATTTAAAAATCAGTTGTTTAGAAAAATAGTTATAAATTTTATTCTTAAATAGGTTTATTGTTTTCAATTTGTATTCAAATCCATTTTTAACCAATAAATTTGATGAATTAATTTTTTCACCATTTTCTTGGGTATAAAAAACGAAAAAATTTAGTACGATAAGTCAGTTAGTTTTATTTAAAAAAGCAAACTAAAAACTGCCGGTAAAGTTTTATAATGAAAAAATTGAAATTCCAGCTGAGAGACTGGCTCACGAGTTTAATAAATATTTTTTGGAGATTTAAAAACCTGGTAACAATGCCACGGAAACAATATTTTGACAAAAGTCAATGAAAAAAATATACCAGAAATGGAGCTGTTTAAATTTTTTTTTCTGTGAAGTGGGTAGTATAATTCTTAATGTTTCCAAGAAGGATTCCATGGGTTTTGATGGTATTCCTTGTTCAGCTTTAGTCATTGGTTGACTATTAAAATATCCATTAGCAACCTTAATTAATAAATCATTTCAGGAGGGAAGTTTTCCATCCTTATTAAAGCAGGCGATCGTTGTTCCTATCCATAAGAAGGGGCCTATTGATGATATGGCGAACTATCGGGGCATACCTTGCTTTCAGTATTTTCAAAAATTTTTGAAAATGCCTTTTGTGAAAAAATTTTAAAATTTTTATAATTGAAAATAATATTATAAGTCCTTCTCATTTGGATTTCAAAAAAACTGTCGACCAAGGATGCCCTAATCATCTAATTATTCTAGATGGGCTTGACAACAAAAAAAGACCGTTTGTATGTATTTCGATCTATCTCGTGCCTTTGACACGGTTAATAAATTAAAAAGTTATGGCATTCGTAATAATACGCTTTCCTGGTTGCTTCCTATCTACGAGGAAGAACTCAAAGTGTTAGGATTAACGTAAAGGGTAATTTGCTTAAATCGGAGCCTTCTTCCATTGATCTGGGAATTCCTCAAGGAGTACATTGGGCCCCTTACTATTTATTTTTTATAAATTTAAATACCTATTTACAAATTGTAATGTTTCACAGTTTGCGGATGATACGACTATCGCAATAAAAATTCAGAAAGTTTGAGAAACTGTCTGAACTGCCAGTAACTGTGCAGATGAGATGGGGAATTGTCATTAAACGGTCTAAGTTTAAATGCGTCAAAGACAGAAATTGGACATTTTTCCCCAACTGTTAAGAATTACAGTATTTACATTCACATAAATGGAAAATCACTTAAGGAGAAGGACTCATCCTTATCCTTGGGGTTCACATGGACTCACAGTTAAAGTGGACTAAACATACAGATAACTTTATGCACAGATTATCTACCAATTTACGTTCTGCGAAATCTTCGCAATTTTTAGACATTGACATTTTAAAAATGCTATTACGCACAGGTTTATTCTGCTATAAATTACTGTATTATTTGTTGGGGAAGTTCAGCGGTGTCAAGGATCTCTTTTTAGTTCAAAAACGCATTATAAGAACTATTCTTTTTAAATCTCAAAGAGACTCATGTAGAGAACTTTTTTAAACAACCAGATTTTAACAATACCATCTATGTATATTTTGTCTTTTTGTTTTTCATATTAAAAAAAACCCACCTTAACTTTAGGTTTTCGGACAGGAACATAGAGTACAACCTAGAAATACATCCGATATCTTAATAACACAACACAATCTTCTTACGGCCAACAGTTGCGTAATTATGCCATCCAAACTGTATAACCACCTGCCCCATGACATTAAAACCATACAGAGCATTTCAGTCTTCAAATCTAAAGTTAAACAAGTTTTACTTAAACATAGTTTTTACTTGTAGCTAATTTTTTAAATTGTATTAATTTGTAGGTGGGTTGGTAGATTTACATTTGTGTATTTTTTTAGTTTTTTATTATTATTTTTTAAATGGATTCTTTTTTGACGTTTTCATGCATAATGTATGTTTAAGGAAATAAAGAATTTTGAATTTGAATTTGAATTTGAAAAAAACTCCGTGGCAAATAATTACCCCGGTTTATAGTTTACAGGTAAAAACAAATGGGTTTCCGGGGAATCATTATATTTGGGATCACAAATCCGTAGCATCTTAAGTTTTTATTCTTACCAACGGTAACTATGATACGAATGATACTACATAATCAGATGATAATCAAGCGTCAAAGATTTCAACACGCCGGCGCCGCCGGAGCCCGGAAATATATTTTTAGCCTGACTTTCAAGTGCTCTAACTCTTAAACAAGTATGGGTTTGGTAAATTTTCTTTAAATTTGAATATGTTATTTCTGAGATCCAGATACATAGTTGGTTAAATTAGGAAAGTTTTAGACAATTTAATTGCAAAATTAAATCTGCTTTCAATTTTATTTACATGGTTTTGAGATAATTAAGAAAAACCAAAATGGTGCATTTTTAACTTTTGCTTGTAGCTCGCAAACTACCAGTTTTACGGTTTTAAATTGCCACATTATTAGAAACTTTTTAAGAAGAATTTAATTTAAGCAAAAATATTTTCTAACTTTATTTGTTTTTGAGATATTTACCCAAACTTTAGATTTTCATACGGACGCCATATTGTATTTTTACATTTTTGAAAAGAGCTCTTCAAGAGCTTTTCTTGATATCCAAGTCTAGGTTTTCAGATTGCTTAAGCTCTAAAAACGATAATTTTTGTTTATTTGATACCGCCCCGTTTCATAAAAAAACAAATGATACGCATCCGGAGCGGCATCAACCTAACCATAGACATTTAAGATTCTTACAATTAGTGATGAACTTGATACCTATGGATCTTTTGTAGAGCGAAATTCAAAACTTATACAAAAAAAGTGATGCTTTTTTGCAAAATTAATACTTCCTAATATTACCTTAAACTGATAATAATTAAACACAACTGTAAAGCAAAAATGTATCAGTAAACAAAGAAATTAAAATCACAGTACATGTCTTCCTCCATTTTCCACACATTTCTCGCATTTTTCCACACCTTGCGGGTTACTCGGCATGTTTTCGGTTGATGGAAGCAAACACTCCCGTACCCTGTGTTCTAGTTTCAGCCCAGTTTCTAGC
The DNA here is from genome assembly GCA_019359885.1 of Listronotus oregonensis. NCBI lineage: Eukaryota > Metazoa > Arthropoda > Insecta > Coleoptera > Curculionidae > Listronotus > Listronotus oregonensis. Next base: position 64,224 of record JAHBCN010003491.1, on the reverse strand, counting down.
GGAGAAAACTCGTACCCTCATTTTTTGCGTGTCCCCTAGGTAAAAATCAGGGAGTGTGATTTCGGTGATCTAGCTGGCAAACAATTGGCCCATTATTGAGATTATGTTGTCATTAAAGGTATTTCTAAGGACCCCATCACCTCCTTACTGTGCGCTGGATATTCGTCTTCTGGAACCACAAATTATGCATTTCATTTGGCGGAACTGTATTTCTGATGGCCGGTAAAATCTGTTCTTGCAGGAGTAGCAAACACCTATCTTCATTCAGAGTTTCTTCAAAAGAAATGGTCCAATTAAACGGTTGCCTAAAACAGAAAAATAAATGTCTAATTGTGAGGCGTAAATTAAAGGTGCATTTTAAATTACCTATTATGCCACACCAGACATTAAAGCCAAACCTTGTTTGAAGCCGTCTTTCTTCTAAATTATGTGGATTTTCTGTATCCCAGCAGTGATAATTGTGCCTATTAAATATTCCACAATTTGTAAACCGGGTTTCCTCTGTCCAGAGAACCTTGGATTGAAAATTGGGTATCTATTGACATTTAGTAATAAACCATTGACTAAAGGTGATTGGTCTATTGAAATCATTCCCCTGAAGACCCTGGACAATACGTGGTTTGTATGGATGAAAACGGTGTTTTTTAAAGACCGATGCACAGATGATTTAGGAATTGTTGTCTGTTCTTCCACTTTTCTAACCGATGTTATGGGATCATCTCCAACGTTTTCCATTATAATCGCCTTTCTTGCTTCATTATTTTTGTATAAGTTTTGGGATTCGGTTTCACAAAAGATTCATAGACTAACAAGTTCGTAACTAAGAATCTAAAATGTCTTTGGTTAGAGTTGACGCTCCGAAATTGTTCTTCGTATGCAAGTGCTGCAGCTTCTGTATTTCTGTTGGATTTAAATAAATTTTTAGCATATCCACCTTTTCATATTGGAATAATTAAGAGCCATTATTGTAAATCTTAAAATAATCAAAACTTGAATTTTTGTTAAAGGCTTTTCTAAACGAGAAATAAGATGCACGCTAATTTTGACATTACATTATTTAAATTATAAGATGCGTATCATTTGTTTATTATGAAACGGGGCGGCCATTACGCAGTCTAGCTAAGCCTACTATCAAATAAACAAAAATTATCGTTTTGAGCTTAAGCAATCTGAAAACCTAGACTTGTGATACATCAATGAAAAGCTCTTGAAGAAGTTCTTTTCAAAATGTAAAAATCTAATATGGCGTCCGTATGAAAATCCAAAGTTTGGGTAAATATCTCAAAAACAAATAAAGTTAGAAAAATATTTTTACTTAAATTCAATTCTTCTTAAAAAAGTGTTCCAATAATGTACTTATCTTAAAACCGTAAAATTGGTAGTTTGCGAGCTACAGGCAAAAGTTAAAAATGCACCATTGTTTTCTTTAATATCTAAAAACCATAAAAGATAAATATAATCTGAAAGCAGATTTAATTTTGCAATTAAATTGTCTAAAACTTTCCTAATTTAACCAACACTGTAACTCTAATGGTTCCCGAGTTACCAATACATGTAGGCCCAATTTGGGACACACTGTAAAAGTCGTAGCTTTTAAGAATAGTTTTTAGTTATCACTTGAAAACGGTTGGAGATACATCACTAACCGAAACGTTGTGTATCAGTTAACAAATAAGGACAATGAAAGTCCAAGATTTTAGTTTTATTGAAACCATAATATTGTCTAACACTTTCAAGGAAGTGTAGACCATGTTAATAATTTTTTCATCCTTTAAATTACAGTCGCTTTGCTACTTAAAAATAGTAGATATACTTCCAAAATTGGCTTTATTAAGGAAATACGGTAATACGGTAATACGGTAAGTAAGGAAATACTTTGATAATTCTATTGGTGACTAAAAATTACTTTTATGTTTAGGTTATTACGTATTTGGTTGTTAACCAAACAACCAATTTACGTTATTGCTTAGCTTATAATGGCCACCCTAAAAGAAAATAATAAAAAAGTCATCGACAGTGCCAATTTCGTTTTCGCCCCCGATCGCGTGGGTGACGAGACGCGACGAAGCTTTTTCAATTCTATGGCCGGAAATTGCCATAATGGTGTTTGGGTTTGCTTGATGCAGGTAATTTATTAAAACAAAACGAAAATAAGGAGAGTATCGTAAGCATGTCTGACCCAACCCTTGATAGTACTGATGCTGCGAAAGGCTTTTTTTGGTAATAGTTTAGAATCGCGGCCCCTACCTATTTTTGGCTATAAAAAATTCAAAAAATGGAAATGTTTTTTTTCATTTTGTTCTATTTCAAGGCATATTTACAAATTTTTTAGGAAAAATTAAAAAAAAAAATCGGTGTTCATTTTTATTTTTAAGATTACAAAAATGGGTATTTTTCAAGTTTTTCGTCAATAAAATGCATCCATTTAGGTTTAGCAATTTCCAGTAATTTGTTTCATGTTATACGTGTTAAGACAGATAATTTCAAAAGAAAAAAATGTTTTTTTCAAAAATATCGAATTTTCAAAAAAAAAATTAATTGAAAAATTGACATTTTCGATTTTTTTTTAATTTATTCTATTTTTGATGAACTTTAAGAATAAAAATATTTGACAACTCAAAAAAAAATTGCAATTTTTAAAAATTCATAAAAATCAAAAAATAAATATTAAAAAAAAAATTCAATCACAAACAAAAATGTAACATTATTCAATAAATTAATCAGTTATAGTCTTCAACGCTTGTCGATAACTTTGTTTTACGATTTTTTATGGCCAAAAATAGGTGGGGACACGATTCTAAGCAATAAGGTACCCTTTTTTTATTTTGGACTTAATGGTGATCTCCAGAGCTGGGTAGGAATCAAATCTAGGAATCGATTCCTTTTTAAGGATCCAAAGGCTGGAATCGATTATTTTATTAAAATAGAATTCGTAATCTGGACTCGTTATATAATTTTAAAATGATCCGGAATCGATTCATTTTTGGAAGGATTTGATTCCAAAAGGAATCGATTCCTTATATTTCTTATTTCAGACAAATCGGTTTATAAATGCCAAAATACGCAATTTTAAATCTTTCATTTTAAATTTTCAAATTTTTAACTAAGATTTTTAATCAGCATCACATTGATTTTCGGAAATAAAGATATTTTTTTAAAATATTTGCCTTTTAAAGTCATTAACCAAAAACATATATTGTTTTTGTAGTGTACCAGAGAATAAACAACCCTCAGTGGAAAACCCAACCATAAATAGGTTTCCTGACAAATATCTATTGTGTAGGCACCGCACCTTTTGAAAGGTTACAAGTCCTGATTACCTACTAATATTAATAGTTTAGGTTAGCTATTTTGGATGCTATATAAGACTCACGGAAATACCTTGACAAACTTCAGACGACTGATGAATTAAGACGAAAAGACTTTGCTTTATATTTAACACCTGCAATTTGCCTATAACCTACATAATGGGTCCGGTGTCGTTTAGCTCCATTCGATTTGAATAAAATAAATATTACAGATAAAAAGAACACAATTTGTTTAGTATATTTCAAAAAGAAAAAATCCGAAAAAATGCATTTTTGCAGAGAAAAATGAAATTAAAAGTCGAAAAAACACTATGTTTTTAGGTTAAGTAAAAGGCCAGAATTTGCGACTTTGTCGGATTATGAAAAAATTGTTTGACGGCGCATTTATGGTAAAAAATTTACAATTTAATGAGGAAAACCTAACGACAACTAACCAAAAACTAACCAGATCCAGGTACTAGTTTGAAAGTTGTTTTTTGTTAGTTCTGGTTAGTTTTTTCTATAAAAAACTTTATTTCTGGTAAATGGAAAAGAACAACCTTCAATAATAAATTATTAGAAAACATCTGGCAACATTGCTTTTTCAAGAAGAAATTCCTAAACAAAATGACATCGTATCATCTCTTTTTGTAGGTATTCTTTCTCACTTTTTCATGTTATTCGGCCATATTACCTTAGCATATTTTATATGCGAAATAAAGAAATTATTTTATTTTGTGTTAATGTGAGTAAAAAATTAATTTTTTCAGACCCTATGTGTTTTATTATGGTGTAACAAATAAGTGACAAAAAAAATATATCAAAATATTGCTGTTTAAAAATGGAGCTAAAGTTCACCGAAGCCCTACATAATATACCAAAAAGTAGGTACAATAATAAATAAAGAAAATTTTAAGTTCGAACCTACATGCGGGTACCCAAAGTATATTGAGTTTTACGACTAACAGTAGCAGGTAAAACGAGAAATCAACGAATTAATGTGGAACGTACTGTAAATGAAACATTTTTTTTTCGTAACCATAAACGGGCATAAATTTTACTTGCATTTGATCTTAACAGTTTTGACTGCTCGATCTTCATAATTTTGTAATATGTTATACTTGAGATAACCCTAAGGGACTTTTAAATGGGATATTTTATATATTTAATATTTTATATATTTAAATAAATGTTTATATTCCGCAAGCAAAGAAATTATTAAAGAGTACTGGTGAAACCTGTAAAATACAATAAGTTGTCTCATTTATAAGTTGCTTGAGGTTAGTTGTGGTTAGTATGAAGATCCAGCATCGCAAGTTTTATAATACTGTTCAAAAAAATGTTCCTTTTACGGGTGGTTTCATGTTGATTTCAGAAATAACATATTGAAATTTAAAGAATATTTACCAAAAACTAATTTGGCTAAGAGTTACAGCACTTAAAATTATATTTCTCTGTTCGGGCTCCGTGCTAAAATCTTTGACGCTTGATTTTTCATCTGGATTATGATATCGTAGTTATCATTTTTAAGTATAAAAACTAAAGATGATCCGGATTCGTGATCCGATAAAATAGGAATCGATTCCTTTTTTCCTTAAAAAAGGAATCGTGATTCGTATTGGGGATCCGGGTCCGTAAATTGATTTCTTTTTTGAAGGATCTATCCAGCTCTGGTGATCTCTAGTCCGTTTCTTTAAATTAAAAAAAAAAACCACACGTGCTACCCTATATTTGTGGTCATGGGTTTGGATTAGGCAGATGCTTTTACATTAAAATGTAAAGTTAGATGTAAAAAATACAGTTTTCTTAGGTAATTTTCATTAATTTTCACCATTTTTTGAGGTTAGGAAAAATGGTGATGTGATGGCGGGACTCTGACCGTGATCGTGATCACGAGGCTCATCAAAATTATACCCAACTTTTTTATTGTGTGGCTGTGTAATAGGCTATTTGCGAAAAATAAAGTGTCAATTACTGCTATAAGTATAAATTAAGAGTTTAAAAATGGTTATTTACTAACGTAAGTTAAAAATAATTATTTATTTATTTTAAAATCCGTAGATAAGAATGCATTTTTTAAACGTTTGTCACGTGACAAAAAACGCTCCTGATTGGTCCAGTTTTTAATGACGTCACCTTCTTGTAAACCTCATTTGCTTACTTGCGCCCACTTGTGATATATTAGGTTTCGAAACTGTTTTAATAAGATTTTTCTATATTATCCATTGTTTTTGTCGAATTTATTTGCAATATTTAACAAATTCTGTCAAGTATTTTTACCATGGACAACGATTTTGTAAAAGCAGACAGCAGAAACCTGCCCCAAGTAGACGCAATCATGGTCGGATTATTTTTTAAAAATAATTCCGACTTTTATGCTTCGGAGCTAAAAAATGTGAAAACAGCAAAGTAGAATAATAACACTTTAGTGGTAACTTAAATTATATCATAAGAAAGTGAAATAATGATGAACTTCCACAGCAAGCAAGAACTTTTATAGGTTATAAATGTTAAGTTAAAACAAACAAGTTAGTCGGGATCTTTTAGTGTAATGCTTATTGAAATCATAAGACTCTGTAGCTACAATTTTTAACTAATATTATGGAAAACAGCGGAAATATTCGAAGTGAGTTGCAAGAGACATTCTGTTAAAAACATTAGAGGTATTATAACCTCAAATCAATAACGAAAATATTTACATTCTAAATGTAATTAATTATTACAAAATATAAATATTATGTTAACTTACACCGAAATGGTCTTCACAGGAGAAAATATTTGTAGTATTCGCTATGTCATTAGGATCCCTCCGAGAAAGTTGCAACCACTTTTTTAAGTTTTTAACGACGTATTTGTACATTTTGGAACTGCACACCATTTGTAACTCATTTTGTTACATAAATCACTGATAAAATGTAAATCAATCGACTTTCGTTTTTATTTGCAATAAATGTATGTGGATGATATGTGCCACAGATCAGAATACAAGCAAGTGACGTCACCGACTCCATTGCCGCGTCATATTGTCAAAGTATCGTTTTGGCACGCTATTTAAATATTGAATTTTTAATTTGATATTTTTTAGCAAGTATGTACCAGAATTTAAAAAAAACTTTTACTGGGTTCCTTAAATTCTACTACATAATATAAAATGGATTTTAATAACCTGTCAAATAGCCTATTGCAGTCATTAGGTAAACGTTGGAGATCGGTACACACCAAACTTAAAGATATCTTAATTACGGTTTACACGTGCCGACTTATCTTTTAATTTAATAGTACAAAGCCCGGAATTGAATTACCTCTTTACATTTTCCCGAACGGCTTTTCCGACTATGAATGATGTGATTCCCCAAAATGGACTTGTCTGATTTCAGGGAAATACAATAGGCCGAAGGTGTTTCTAAGGAAATATGGTTTCTGATGGATGTTTGGCGGCAGCGTGTGGGGTGTCGGTAATTGAGTGTTAAACTCGGAGATGAGTGATTCAGGTAGATTAAGGCGTAATTTCCTGTTGCTTAGTTATTATATTGAATGCGAAAATTGGCCGGGCGTATATGAAATCAAGAAGTCTTGTTTGTCTTTAGAGGTTTATAAAGTAAAATCTACCTATAATTTATTATTTCCTGTCATATTTTTTTTAATTAGGTTTTAATTCTACAATTGTGACAAAATGTAACTTTTTGCTTTAGTCGAGTGCGTGGTAAGTGTCTATACAGGGTTTTCTAAAAAGGTTGTGCCAAACTTAAGGGGGTATGGAAGACATTGTAGTGAACAATTTTTGCATATAAACACCTAGTGAAAAATGAGCCGTTTTGGCTCAGCTTTATTACAAATAATACAAAAATTCCCTAAGGCTTCAAGATGACGACCTCCAACGGTTACATAAACTGATTCTTCTACTCATGGAATCGCGTAACCGTTGGAAGATTCTCTTCCTAATAATTCTTCTTGGGTGTTTACAGCAGTTTCATACACCAACGACTTTATGTAACCCCAAGAAAAAATCCAATAGGGTTAAGTCAGGACTTCGCGCTGGCCACCTGATAGCTCCTCCTCTTCCAAATCATCGTGCAGAATTGTTGGTTTAGGTGATCCTGTACAATTCGGAAAAATTGTCGGTGCACTGCCTTTTTGAAACCAATTACTTTTAAACGGAAAATCAAAATTTTCACTGTTTAACGCTAAACTGTCAGTAACATCAAGTTTAGAATGCAATTCTGATAAAGAAGTATCTAGACACAAAAAGTGTTTATTACTTTTTATTTTTTTTTATATTATTCTCCATAAATGTTTACCAAACAAATTCTGATCAAAATTTAAAAAACAAACTTTAAGCAAAAATGACTTTGGAGCCAAAACAGCTTAATTTTTGACTAGGGTTTCTATACAAAAATTGCTCACCACAATGTTCCCCATAACCCCTTTGAGTTTGGCAAACCTTTTTGGAACACCCTGTATAACCCTGCCAATAGGCCTTTTAAAGTATGCTCAGCGCAAGCGCCTCCGCCATGTTAAAAAGGCGGCAATATAAAGGTTTCGGGCACTTTTAAAAATATGACTGGGCAGCAAGCATTATCACCTCAATATCAGTGCAATTAAATTAAATATTACTTTATGGTGCTTCATTAGTGCATCCTACCAAATGTGCAGTTACGACGATGGTTGAAGTGCTATGGTCGTCCTCAAGGAGGAGATAAAGACGAACTAGTTAAGAGGTTAGGATAATAATAGTTTAGATGTCACCTACGACAAAATTTATTATTTGAGGTTTTGGTTATTATATTTATAATAAATTAACGGCCGTAATGATCGCGTTGTAAATTTACAATGGACTTAGCAATTGTTAAAAGTTAACAACGGTTTAGAATGTTTAACAAAATGTCAGATTTTGACAGGTTGCTTACTAAAATCATTGAATGACACTGACAATGACGTTTTGTTAAACATTCTAAACCGTAGTTAACTTTTAACAATTGCTAAGACCATTGCTAAATTTAACAACGCGATTTCCTTTACACAACTGTTGAGGTCTGGATATTGGGTTGTTGTGTCTTTTTACCATTATTAATTCCTTGGAACCGACCATCACCTCGTCCACATCGCTTTACCACAAATCGAATTTAGCACATTTGGGACAAATTTTTAAGTGCTTGCGCTTACTTATTTTAATGAGTTTTCGGCGATATTCAAAACATGGCTTTGTAAAACTAATAAAATATTATAAATTCTCCTGAAAGGATTTACTACGCGTATCACTGCGGCATGCTCCATAACAACAACGTTTTTTAGCCCTTTTTCTCATAGATAATATTATATATTTAGATTAAAATATTTGTATTCTTATTTTATTATGTATGCACAATAATTTGAATTGAACTGTTTATAAAATAATTATTATTATTGCTTATTTTTTTGGTATTTTTTTTATAAACATATGCACTGCTCATACATCTGTAAAAAAAGTGCCTGAAAAACTTTGCGAAAGTTGGGGCATGCGCACAATTTTTTTTAACTATTACAAGGCCTATAAACCAAGTCACATAAAAATTAAAATAAAATAGTCATTTAACGTTAGTTATTAATTGGTAAAACATAGAAACAATTTTGAAACTTGATTTTTGAATTGTTTGAATGACACTACCGCCAAAGGGTGAACAGGTATCCGTATCAACCTGTCGATTTAAACGTGCAGAAAATAGACTTTTTTAATTAAAAATATATTAAACTATTTTAATTAAACCCTATATATATATATATATATATATATATATATATATATATATATATATATATATATATATATATATATATATATATATATATTTAATATACGTGCATATTTTATGCGCGCCAGTGATAAAGGTCAAATTAAGCTTACACTACACTATACGTACTCATTTTTAATTAACATTAAATTAAATTGTTAATACAGATTTTATGGTTACTTGTTAAAGTATAATTGGAACAACTACAACCTTATAATTAAAATTAAACCTTAATTGGAATTGCATATTATGGCATTTATAAGGAACAAATTAAAATGTTACCTTTTGTGAGAGGTATAATCATTATTTTTTTACCGTTTGTCGAGTTTCTTAATTTACGTTTAAGGAACGAAAATATACTAGCAATAATCCAAACACAATTTTAAAAGTCAGTATGTGAATTCATTAAAGAAAACCTTTTTCCCATTTTATCATCCCGTTATGTAGAAAATGTTATGACGGTTTTTCTGACGTGAAAATGAATCGATTTAAGCCAACTTTATATTTAAATTTGCTTTATTTAGCTGGTGGAGTGTCAAAAAAATTTTTTTTTGGGTACACTGAATTTTAAAAAAGGGGAGATGCTTTTTTTCTTACTACCTTGCTCTGTATAACAGTTGGGCTGAAAAGTTCGTAGGCTTACACATATATGGCGCTACTATTAAATCCATATGATTTTTTAGTTAGCCCTAACCTTCAAAAGACACGAGTATAAATTTGACAGCAGGCGGACTATTAGTTTGTGCGTTATAGCATTTTGAGTGAACCAACTTTTGTTAGTTAAAAAAAAAAGATAAAAAGAAATTTTGTGTGTTAATAAAGCATTGCTTTTTGGCGACAAAAATACTGTTGAAGTCAAGGCTTGGCTTGATAAACATTATTCGGACTTTGCACCAAGAAAATTAACCATTGAGAAGTGGTTTGTTAAGTTAAACGAGGCAAAATGAGTACCAATGACAATGCACGCAGTGGACGCCCCAAAAGGCTGTTACCGACCAAAGAAAACTTTTTTGATGAAATGATTTTCGATGACCGCAAACAAGTTGATCGAGATAGCTTGACTCTAAAGATATCAAAGGAACGTATTGGACACATCGTGAATAAATATTTAGGTATGCGAAAGCTCTATTCAAAGTGGGTGCCGCGCGAGCTCACAATCGATAAAAAAACCTCAACAAATTGATGATTCTGAGCAGTGTTTGGAGCCGTTCCATCATAATAAATCCAAATTTATGCGTCGATATGTAACAGTGGATGAAACATGGCTTCATCATTTCACATTAGACCAAAACGATCGTCATCTGAGTGGATGCGCGTGAACGACTAAAAGCTTAAAAAGACGCAACAGTCGGCTGCCAAGAATATGGCATCAGTATTTTGGGACGCGCATCGACTCTCTTGAAAGGGAAAAATCATCAAAACCGACTATTACATCCCTACTTTTTAAAATTTCCCAAGATAATAATTATTAACAATTAACAATTTAGGGTAATGTAGAAGGCAAAAAAATTAATCATTTTTTCTGGACTGAAAATAATTTCTTTGTCGCTTAGTATGTTATTCTTAAAAGACCATATCGTTTGTGACACCATTTTAAATATAAAACAAAATTACTAAAACTTTAAAACCTTTTTTCTTTGCTTTATTAGTTTATACTATAATAAAAAATGTATCGAAAAAGGTTTTCTTTGGAAAAACTTTCAATACTTTTACTTTAAACGTCTATAAAGCTGTCCAAGGAGAAATAAAATCAAACTCGCAAAATGAAACTAACTAGACTTTATCAGACTTTTCTTCAATTTTGTTCTCGATCAATAACAGACCTCAGAAACTCCGGTTCAGTCAGATTGCAAACCTTCAAAATAATGTGCAGTTTTAGAATTTCTCCTCTTTATGCTTACGAAAACCTACTTACATACCAAATTTCAAGTTTCTACTCCCTCGGGAAGTACCCCATAATTTTAATGAGTCAATGATGGTTTTAGTCATTCAGACAGTAGTAAAATGAGCGTTTTTTTTAAATTTCGATTTTTCGAATATCTCAGAAATCACTTGTGCTAAGTTTCTTAATTTTCTCACAGGTAATAAGAATACTTATATGAATGTATAAACCAAATCTCATACCTTTATGTCAAACGATAACGAAGTTATGAAAGGGGAAAATACTTGTAATTATAAAGCACCATAAAAAATTGTTAAATGATTATATTAAAATAAAGTTTTAAGTTTTTAAGAATTTAAAAAAACAAAAAACTGTTTTTTTATATCATTGGACAGTCCTTGGTTAGCAATTTTATTCAATTTGCCTTAAGATTTGTTACGTAGCTCGTTCATCTAAATAACGAAGGTACACAACGACACAGGGCTTAAAATAATAGGCACTTCACCGAATTAAGTGTTCCTCTTTTACGTTGCCCAATGTGTTAAATTGTACTTTACACTTAGGCTTGATTAAGGACATAAATTAATCTGTAAATTATGGTGTGGTATCAACCTGTTTTATATTTTTATTTAAATTACAATAATGCACATGTACATTGTTTTTAAACTACAAGTGAGTAGCAAAAATAAATAGGATTTTTTAAAAAATTACCAACTTAGACGTGAAAACAGCCTGATCGTTTATACGCAAACCCCTGTAATCTAAACTGAATCTAAAAAAAATGCTTTATTGTATCACTTATCTCTTTATGCTTAAATTTTATTACCAGAAATATTTTGATAATTTTCCGAAATCTAGACTGAAGGGATTGTTTTTTTAATGTTTACCTTCCCTCTAATAACTGTATTTTTAATCCGATAGAACATACCTGGCATTCAATAAAATAAAAAGTTAAAGCAAAAAGTTAAAGCTATTTTTGTCTAGAATTAATAAACGAATTTTGAGATAACGCGCAAAGATTATAATTTTTTAAATCGATTTTTCTAAAAAACTATAATAGATAAAAATATGGTACCAACGTTATTCTTTTAACAACTTTTCAAAGAATATTATAGATTTTTTTGACATTTTTACAAGTTTTTAAATGGTTAAAAAAATATATTTTAGTAATTATTTTTTTGCCTGTTCCAATATACTTAAACAAACCAATAAAATTGCGGATATTCCTTTAGTCCCGTAAACTGAAGACCTTAAAGTACCCAATGCTGTTAATAAATCTGTACAGTTTTATTTTGCCCTATTTTTAGGTCTCGGATCTTTGAGAGAAAAAGTTTATCACGATTCCGACGTGGAAACCCGCTGAAAATCCCCCAAAGCCCCAAAAATGAGTTTCCCGCGAATATCTGCCCAAAAAATTGCGAATTAAGAATTTTTGTTCAGACAAAAATGAAGATCACCTCGAAATGTATAAAAATGGTTCCCACCATTTTTTCCACACCAATATTTTCGCAAAAACGGCCGTCGAAAAATCCATAACATTCCACACTGGATAGATGTGGTAGTTTCTTACCGAATTTCTGGTCCTCGGTTTGAAAATGATTGTTGAAAAAATTGGACTTTATTAAAAAGACCAAAAGTACATTCAAGAACTAACACTCAGCACATTTCAATAGATAATGAGTTTTTAATTCGCGTTTATTTTACAGATTTTTAGAACTTCGGAAACGGCTAAAAAATGCAGATGGCAAAACAATTTTTTTTCAAAACGCAAGAAAAAGATGGTGAAGGAAATTTTTTTTGGGATCAATTAACCTTGCTAAGTTCTCAATTATAAAAGAAATGTTAATAACAAACCATTTTTTAAATATCAATAAATTAATGAGATACTCTCAAAATATTGGAAAAAATTGACCTTTTTTTAATATTTAAAAAAATCAGAATGGACCCAAACTCATATGCAATGATAGGTACGGTTTTCCATTTCGATGAACTTTGAATGATAAAAATTGTCATTTTTCCCCAAAAAAGGAAAATTGTCCGCCCCTTATAAGTGAATCCATGAAACAGGGGCATCTGGGTGAGCGGTACTAAAAGAGGGGGGGTTTTTGGTCCCTTTTTTGAAAATTCGATTTTTCGAAAAATTATAAGGATCATTTTTGCAGATTACAAACATCTTCATTTTTGTTTAAAAAACCAATTTATAGTTTGGAGATATTAGCAAACCCCTTTTATGGGCCTTGGGGGCCATTTATAGCCCTTTCCACCTGTTAATGTTGATTTTTTGCTCGAAAAAACCCGAAGCTAAGAATTGGCCCAATAAAAACTGTACAGTTTTTTAAAGCTTGGTTCCTTATTTCGGGGTATTAGCATGACTTTTACTACAACAAAGCGATCAAAATGAAAAAGGCGTTTTTGAGTAATAAAAAAATTGAAAACTTGCTGACCCGTTGCTTCAATGTATCCCTATTTCAACTCCAAAGTATTTTAGAATATACATATAGGTAAGCTTTTCAAGTTAAAAAAATATGTTTTTTTTTTACAAGACTTCCACTAATGGATTAAAATTCCAAATTTTTTTTGAAGTTAATGTTTTTAATCCGAAGGATTAAAAAATGTACAGAAAACCTTATTTTTAAACTGAAAACTACTAATTGTATTTTCTTAAATACGGAAGGGAAATAGAGAGAATACTTGGCTTTTTATTTTTAATTTGCTTTGTTGTAGTGAAACATCCCCTAAAGTATCCACAATTTTTGGTTGGTGTATAGTTTGGAACACGAATAAAAACAATTACTAAAATAATTTTTTATTTTTTAACCATTTAAAAACTTGTAGAAATGTCAAGAAATCTATAATATTCTTTAAAAAGTTCTTAAAAGACTGCTTGGCCCTATATTTTTATCTATTTTTTTTGAGGAAAACGTTTAAAATTAGAATTTTGCTGTTACTAAAAGTTTAAAATTTTGCAAAAAATAAGGGTTTTTTAAAATTATCCAGCTTGACTTAAAGTTACCTTTTTAGAAATTCATTTTTACATTTATACTTACTAATTTATACTCCGTCTAGAGACACCCAGATAATTATGGCTGGCAAGCTTCTTGAAGTGTTATAACCTAAAATTTAATTTTTGGTGTAAAATTTGGGGTCTTTTCTTGCCCATTTCAAATTTAAAATAATTGGGGGAAAAAAAAAAAGCCGCTTTGCTACCAGAACTAACAATGACAAATAGAACTTAGGCTTTGAATTTGTCCAAATTTCCTAATAAAAGTTATTAACAAAATTTTAAATTTTGATATGGAGAATTATAAATGTTTTTAAAAGTGTAATTTATATTCCCGGGTTTTTCTAATACGTTGTTAAAATTTTTTTATAAATTCTACAAATAATTAAGAAAATTATTATAAGTTTAATAATTATTTTGGTTAGCAGCGGGTTTTTTATTAATTTAGAAAAAAGCGGGGTTTTAAAAAACCCAAATTATTGCATGAAAATATATTTTTTTGCCGAGTCCCTGCATAATAAAGCATGTTTCATGGCAACACTTTTTCAAGAAGCTCGCCAGCATAATTATCCGGTGTCTCTAGACGCAGTCTAATTTATAATGGCATAAATTTGTATATTGACTGTTGACTTTAGAATCAGAAAAATTTATGTCAGTTGGCGACCATGAATTTTTTAAATGGTAATCCCCGTTTTGTGGTGATTACGCTGCCTGCAATTTAAACCTAATTTGATATTCTCCCGGGTTTACGTTGTTTACGCTGTTAAGTTCATATGCCGCACTAATGGAATTAAGTTGGGTCGGCATAACCACAAAAGTTAAACTTAAAAAAATTTAAACCCGACTTAAAAAATTTGGTAATTGTTTAGAATCGTGGCCCCACCAATTTTTGGCTATAAAAATAGGGAATTGAATGTCCATTCTGATTTTTTTGAATATTAAAAAAAAGGGGTCAAAGTTTTTTTCAAATATTTTGGGAGTATCTCATTAATTTATTGATATTTTTGAAAAATGGTTTGTTATTAACATTTCTTTTTTATAATGAGACCTTAGCAAGTGTTCAATGATCCCAAAAAATTTCCTTCACCATCTTTATTGCGTTTTGATAAAAAAATGTTTTGCCCATCTGCATTTTTAGCCTACTACCACATCTATCCAGTGTGGAATGTTATGGATTTTTCGACGGCCGTTTTTGCAAAAATATTGGTGTTGCGAAAAAAATGGTAAGGACCATTTTTATAGATTTCGAGGTGATCTTCATTTTTTGTCTGAACAAAAATTCTCTAATTTCCATATTTTGGCAGGTCTTCGCGAGAAACTTATTTTTGGGACTTTGGGGGTCATTTTTAGCGGGTTCCCACGTCGGAATCATGATAAACTTTCTCGCTCGAAAGCATTCGCGGAGACCTAAAATTGCGCCACACATGAAAACTGTACATATTTATTTACAGCTTTGGATACTTAGGTCTTCAGTTACTAGGGCTAATAGAAAAAGTAGAATATTTTGAAAAAAAAATTTTCGATAACTTACTTTTTCGATTTTTATGGCCAGAAATAGCGATTTTGCCATATTTTGATTAAAGGGTACGAAAAAAAATTAGGTTAATTCCCCAATAACCATTTTTACTTGGTACAGTCCCCTAAGACTTAAAGCCCAAGTACTAACGTACCATGAGTGTTTTAATAAGGCAAGAAAAACTGTTCATTAACACAAGAGTTAAAATTTTGAAAGTTAAAAATATTTATTCAGGTGCATAACATATAGTGGGGCAAAAAAAAAATATCGCTTCAAATTTTTAATCTGTTTTTAAACCATTTTGCATCAAATTGTCTAATTTCGTAGATGTTTATGCTAAAAGGTACTCTATTGAGAGGATGCCCTTTCGAGTTACCAAGTTGTATATAGATTGGGGTTTTACTTAAAAAAATCAGAAACTTCTTGAAATAAACAATAAAATTGTAAAATAAACCTTTACCAATGGATATAATTTTTTTATTTATTTTTTTAAAATTTGGAAATCAAATTTGGGTTTTTGGATAGGATTTTTTTTTAACCTTCCAGCATATACCTAACAGAAGCAGCATTGCTGCTTGTTCGTGCGGACAAGCGTGCGAGAAAGAATGGAAATAAGAGTAACAATATTAGTACGCGGAGCGAGAAAGGTTTTACCCTGCTTTTCTTTGTCCCTTGCACGGGTTAGGAGTAATGCATTTTATAGATATATATATATATATATATATATATATATATATATATATATATATATATATATATATATATATATATATATATATATATATATATATATTAATTTAATTATAAATATTTATAATATAATATTATAATATAATTAATTATAAATATATTTATATAAAATAATAAATTAAATTAATAAATAAAATTATTTTTATAATAATAATTAAATTTTAAATTTTAATAATTAATATAATATATTAATATAGTAATTTAAAATATATGTAATAAAAAATATGTAATGAATAAAATAATAATGTATATGTAATAAAATATAAATGTATATATATGTAATAATAAAAATTATAGTATTTGTATATAATAAAATTTAAAATAAAAAAAATTGTTATTTATATGAATATATGTATATAATATGTAATAATATGTGATTATTTGTAAATTAATTAATTTTAATTTATGTTTATTAATAATTGCTAAAATTGTATATATATATATATATATATATATGTATATATATGTAATAATATGTATAATATGTAATATAATAATAATAATAATAGTATGTAATATG
>JAHBCN010003491.1:0-42500 GCA_019359885.1 Listronotus oregonensis | reverse complement strand
AAAAATTAACCCTTATTATGATTTAAAAAGAAAATTACCCTAAAAAATTTATATATTATTACGGTATTTTGCATGAAAATTTGAGATTAAGCTTAACTTACCCACCTCTTCAAAATCTCCATTTTGCTGATGTCGCTTTTTGTTTGGGTGAAAACTACCCCTTATGTTTACCCTAGAAAAATTAACATATTTTCACAGAGTTGTAATTAAAAAATGTGATTGCTCAAAAGTATTACTAATTTAATTTTATAATTTTTTAATCCTCAAAAACCCACCACTTACAATCTTACAATGCAAAAAAAAGCAAAAAATCGCGGATAAAAAGTTCTTTAAAAAACCATTTTGTTGGTTTTTTTCAAGTGGCTATTAGGTCTTATATATTAAAACTGTTTAAAACCCTTACTTTTTTAAAGGGAAGAGTTTAAAGGGCTGAAACAAGGTAGTGCTCGCCTATACACACACGTTTTAAACGTTTATATCTCATCTAATTTTTGTCATGCAGTAAATTAGAAAAAGCAAAATATTTGTAATTCAAAAAGCTACAATTTGATACCTTAGTAATTTTTACGTATCTACCTTAGTTTTCGTGTTATTTTCAAGAAAAGGTAATTTTTTATTAAAATTCTGAAATTTGATTTTCACTTGCAGCTCCATTTTTTTGTTTTTAATTAAGCAATTTAATTTGGTTAATTTGGTTAAAATTTATGACACATAGATAAAGAGAACTGAAAAAGGGGGCTACTACTCATTTTAATTAGGGTGGTACTTATGGGGGGTTTTCGAAGATTTTTGCACTCAAAAAATTTTGGTCTAACCTTATTTTAATCATTACTCACTTAACTTTTATAATACATACCTACCTTTAAAAAAAAGGAAGGTCTTTGCAAATGATTTAAAAAAAGTTATTATTAATTTTCCTCGAAAAATACGTAGGTTTTGCGTTATTTGCCTTTGAAACTCTGAAATTTGGTGTTTTATGAATAACAGCTAACCTTTAACAAACCACAACTTGGTTTGTATTGGCCCCACAGCAATTACCAAAAAAACATTTTATTCGTTTTTTATTAAGCTAATATTTTGTTAGTTACAGTTTTTTTTTAATAAAATGCATACTTATCGAGTTATTTGCAAAAAAACGATTAAAAACGTTGATTTTATCGACGAAAAACGGCGACTTTCGATCGCGAATAACTCGAAAAGTATGCATTTTAAAAAAAAAAATGCATGAAACATTTTTTGCTTAGAAATTATTTTTCTATCGATTTCTGTGGTTAAAATATTGTTAAAAAATTCCACCCCGAGATGGTTTGGCAACCACCCCCAAGGTAAAGGCCTCTTTGGCAAGATATAGGTTTTGATCCTTGGACTATTCCCTACCTACTGTCAAAATGTCAAGTCATTCTATGCATTTTGAGAAAATTGCAAAATGTTTAAAAAATAGTTTATTTTGGGAGACCTCGTATTGTGTTAAAATTTAAATAATTTACTTATTCTGCATACTGTAGAACTGACAATGGGATATTCTTGAGGGTTTTACATTTTACAGCAAATTTCCACATGTAAATAGATAATAATTCGACTAATAAATTTTGATTTCTACATTTATTAAATGTGTTTGTTTAGTTGCCGTTTAAGTGCTAAACATCACATTTTACTGTCAAGCAACACAAGCTTTTATGACTTCCAGCTATTTAAACATATAGAAAGCTTGGCAATATTTGTTCTGTTTTTTTCTTTATTTAATGTTTCCCCACAATATTTCTTTAGTTTTCTATTAGGCGTTTCCCATGTCCCTTTGCTTTTTTACGATAAAAATATGGATCCTTTTTAACTTTTTTCCTTCTCTAAAATTGTAACATGTTTTTTAAGAGTTTTTAAAATAATTACCATGTAAATACAGATCATACCAAAAACAATACGCGATTTGGACTGTTTTTTCCCCGTTCTCGCGAAAAAAAAATCATTTGATACGTGCGTCAAGGACGTCTGCCCTCAGGTATCTGGCCTCCTTTACACTCCATTACGTCACTTTACTTCACGCTCCCCACGCTCCGTCTTTCGTCACACACTTTGCGGCGTAGCGCGCGTCTTGCGATTGAACAATGTTATTTTATCGTATTTTATTTGTCATCATTTTCTATAATATAAATGGCATTTGTGAATGAGTTAGGACCTATTTTTCATACAACTTTCATCTGTCTTTTTAACCCCCTAGGGGATGAAGATCCAAGATTACTATCATTTTCTATTTTTCTGGGTAATTAAAGCCTAATCAAAAACATCCATATTTACAACTTTAAAAATGACAACTCATCCCAAAGGAATGTAATTTAAAAAAATCATAACAGATCATTTTTAATCGTAATCAGTAGCAGACATACCAAATTTTTATACTCCTAAATCAAGAAATGACGAAGTTTATAAGCCTAATTACACTCGCGTCTAGAGAAAACCCGCTGGTAAGCTTCTTGACAGTGTTGACACATGAAACATGCTTTATTATGCAGGGACTCGGCGCGTAATTTGAAAAGTAGACTTTTTCTAAATAATGCATTTAATGTAAAAAAAGCAAATCATGGGTCTTTTCTAATACGTCTCCGCATTTTTACGTCCGAAATATAATTGGGGAAAATAAAAAGACGCTTTGCTAACCAGAACTAACCACGACCGACGAGAACTTAGGGCTTTTGAATTTGTCTAAATTATCCCTACATAAAAGTTATTAACAAAATTTTTATAATTTTTGATGTGGTAGAAGTTATAAATTTTTTTAAAAGTGTAATTATATATTTCCCGAGTTTTTTCTAATACGTTGTTAAAATTTTGTTTATAACTTCTACAAATAATTTAGACAAATTCAAAAGCCCTAAGTGCTAGTCGGTCATGGTTAGTTGTGGTTAGTTAAGGCGGCTTTTTATTTTCCCCAATTATATTTCAGACGTGAAAACGCGAAGACGTATTAAAAAAGACTCTAAATTATTACATTAAAATGTATTTTTTTATGTTATGACAAATTCGTTTGATTATATTAGACATGCGTCAACACTATCAAGAAGCTCGCCAGCGGGGTTTCTCTAGACGCGAGTGCCTAATTACCAACTCCCATATTATCAACTTTAAAATGTAACGATTTTTTGATACAAACTTTCATCACCATTTTAAACTTCCAAGGGATGCAATTTCAAAAATGGTAAAACAGCTAATTTTTAATCGTAATTAATATCCTATATAACAATGTTCATATTTCTAAATCCAGAAATGACAAAGCTTTACACAAACTTTTATTCCCCCGCCATTCTACCCTTTTAGGGGGAGGAAAGTTTCCTAAAATCCTTTCTTAGCTAAAGTTTCCTATTTTTCTGGGTAACCAAAAGTCTAATTACCAACTTCCATATTTACTTATATACAACTTCAGAAAATACAATTTTTCTATACATATAACTTTTATCCCCATATTAACCTCCCCAACAGTTGTAATCTAAAAAATAGTAAAACAGATCAGTTTTAATCATAATCAAAAGTTTAAATATCAATTTTCATACTTCTAAGTCCAGAAATGATGAAGTTCAATACAAACTTTCACCACCCATTCTTCATTGATGATATTTGGATAAACCATTTTGAGATATTTTTAAAATATAAATAAATTGAAAAAAATATATTAGTTTTTCAAGAAAGCTATAAACAATAAAATTGTTTTAATAAATTTGACGTATTGATATTGTAAAAAGTTGAAATTTATCATTTTAACCATTAAAAGTAGTTTGTATTGATTTTTTGTCGATGGGCTATTCAGAAGAACAAAAAATCGCTATTATGCGTCTTTTTTTATGGTAACAATAATAATGTGACGACAGTGCAAAGGGAAATGGGAATATTACTTATTATATCCTTAACAACGGGTACCATCTATAGACACTATTAAACACATAGTAAGAAAGTTTATTGAACGAAAAAGCTTTAAAATAAAGAAAAGGACTGCAGCACGAAAAAAAAAAAAGTTATGGATATCCTCGTTTTTTCCGGATAATTATTATACTTTTTCTATCGGACTAGGACTAACTACCTTTAATAATTTTAGAAAATCCTGAAATATCAATCTCGGATGCGGCATCTGAACTTAATAAAACACATTATAAAATTTACCTAACCTTAAAATTTTACAAATTTTATCCTTATAAATTTATGTCCGTTCAGAATCTTCCTGAACAAAACATGCAGGACCGACCTAAATATGCATTGGAAATAGCTAGGTTTATGCAGCAGGATCTAAAGTTTTTAAATAAAATTCTATTCACCAACAAGTCTTCTTTTGCTTTAGCAAAATGTTTAATCACAAAAATAAACATTATTGGTCCAGAGAAACTCTAACCCAAATTTTTAGGCCATCATAAAAAATTTTTAAAAATTTTTCCAAAAGGGGCTTTTTAATATTAATATGAAATTTTTAATTTATTAATAATTTAATAAAATATTAAAATTTTATGAATATATAATTATATATATATATATATATATATATATATATATATATATATATATATATATATATATATATTAAAATCAAAAAAAAAAAAAAAGATGTTTCGTTGTAGCGCATAATAAACAGGGTGTTTCATTTAAAAAGTTGAAGTTGCCTATATTTTTCCATTTTTTATTGGATATTTTTTTCTGATAATTTCAAAAGATAATATGGAAAAAACCTACAATTTTTATATAAAACATTTTTTTCCGTCTTCAAAAATAAAGGCCTCAGAAGCTACGTAAATATAATCAGAGACCCTGTACATACTGAGTTCTAACATTAGACCAAGTTCTTTTTTGACTGGCCCTTATTTTACTTAAGTAATTTTGGATTGCAGATCGTAAACTTTTAAAATACTTCTTAAATGGGCCATTTCCAAAATCGAATATCTCAGAAACCACTTGATATAACCATCTCATTTTTTAATAGGTAATTAAAATACTTATGTGAATTTAAATACCAAATTCATATATTTATGTGGAACGACACCGAAGTTATGATAGGGAGAAAATAGGCTGAAACATTTCGTGTAATATACACGAAGGCAAGAACTTAGCTTGGCTCACTAGCTTGCCATAACCCAAAAAGACTCTATATTTTAAAGTTGTGTACAAGAAACTTTGTATTATTAAAAGTCTTATTTTTTTAGTGGCTTGGGGTACATAGTGGGTTCCGAAACGGCCAAATTGTTTGGTGCTTGGCATTGGGCGCTTAGGGTAACCCCAGTTTTGGGCGTGCTAGCAGTAGTGGTCATTGTTTTATTTCTCAATGAGCCAGAAAGAGGTGCCAGTGAAGGATCCGGACATATGGAATCTACTTCTTGGCTTGAAGATTGTAGACACATCGTAAAAAAGTAAGTAGTTTAAAATTATATTATTTAACTATTGTAAAGTGTTGAATTGCAAATTTTTATGTGGGAAAGATAGATGAGAAAAAAGAAGATGCTTAAAAATGTGGTTCTTTTCTCAACTAGGACCTATTGCAACACTTTTCTAAACCTATAGCTGTCAATTATCGATAAAGCAGTACTTTTTAAAACATATTTAAATTATTTTCGGTGGGTTTTTAAACTAATTTATTGCATCCTGTAGATTTAGATTAATTTTATTATTTTTTCTTTCAGTAAGAGTTTTATGCTGTCAACGGCCGGTTTTACCTGCGTAGCTTTTGTGGCAGGTGCCTTATCGTGGTGGGGTCCCAAGTATATGGAAATGGGCCTGGCACTACAGAATAGCGCAAACCCAGCAGACACGTAATATTTTTTTTATAGTTATAAGAATATTAGATACCTAAAAGGCCTCTAAAAAGAACTAGAATACTGACCCCCTTAGGGTAGTAATAAAAGTGCGAAGCAGTTTCATGGGTATTTTTGGAAATAACTGGGACTTTTAGTGGCAACACGACAAACTTTATGTCATGTGTTAACTGCCATTAAGTTGATTTAGTCGGTTTAGTTTTGTAAATAGCAATGTGATGTGATTTTATTTGTTGTCGGTTAATATTTTCAGAAAATTAATAGTTCTAAATTTTTCAGTTTTGCGAAAATCGTAAAAAAAAATATTTTTTGTTTTGGCTGACATCGCACTAGTGTACACTTTTTAATTCCTAGTAAGTATTCTATTTCTTTTTTGACATCTGTGGATACAACAGATTTTATATAGAAACTCTCGTCACACTATTATTACAAATAATACATTTATTTCATGAGGCTTTTTCATTTTCAGCGCAATATCTCTAAATTAAAATAAAAGAAACAGTGGAAATAATATTGCAAATATGTTTAAAATGTTTATCAGACAAATAACCGCCGCGGCTTCGCCGGCTTATTGGGATCCTGGAAATTCAATATTTAATAACATATCTTCATATAAAATCGGCTCAATTTTTCCAGTGATTCAAATAATTTTGTCCTCCAAGACGGTTATCGTTTGTGGTTTGTCGGCATAACATCGAGATTTGACGTATCCCCACAAAAAATCCAACGGTGTTAAATCACAGGAGCTGGGTGGCCACTTTATGTCGCGACCTCGCGATATAACGAAGCCTTCGAACCTCTCATGAAGTTTATTCAGCGTATAGCATGTAGTATGGCAACTTTTCTATCCTATTAAAACCATATGTTGGTCCATCATAATTATCCAGTTTTGAACAGAAATCATCACAATTGATAGTAAATGCGACAACAATTTACCCTGTTGCACTTCCAATACGACAATGGACGACGGCAATTCGTAAGCATATTGTTGGCTGAGGCATGCTGGGGGATGCAGTACAAGCGTCCAGCTATTTTCTGCAACATTTAAAGTGATAGAAGCATTACATTATTCTGAGTGGATAATCGGCTCGGGTATTGCGAAGCTCAGCAAGGCAATGTCTTCGAGCATTTATTAAAATTGGGATTACTTTTAATTTTATTAATTTTTAAAAATGTTCATGAGTTTATTCTTTAGAATGGCAGTTTTTATTTTATTTTTAAACTTAAGACTGATAAAAATTTAACAACCTTTTAATTACTGTTGTATTAAATACAACTCTGATTAGCATAACTGCATAAAAACGAACATATCGTAAAAAATCCGATTGATAATCACTGCTTTAACGTCCGGGGTCCGGCTGATACTACTTAGTGCCGATCGCCGTCCGCCAAATCGACCAAATGCTCTGGTCGCGGTATTCCTCTCTTCTTGTTGGGCCGGTAGAAGGGGAATCGGCCGCAGCACGTTTTCTGTCTGTTTTTATTTTGCTCAAGCCTTTGCCTAATTAATTGACATCTCCTTTTATTGCATTAAAAATCTCTGCATGCAAGAAATTGGTTTGCCAGCAGTGTATATCTTATCCTCTTAGATTCCAGCGATTTTCGCAAGATGTGGTATTAGTAGATTACTTATATTTTAGAAATAAGTTGTGAGTGGTTCAATTTTCGTATTTTTTGCGTTAAGATAGTTTTCATTGTGTTAATTTATTTTTATTTTTTATTTCTAGCATATCGTTCCGTTTCGGTATAGTCGCAATGATATCAGGATTAGTTGGAGTGCCTGTTGGTTCAATGTTGGCACAAAAGTTAAGGCATAAGTTCCCGAGAGTGGACGCCTATGTGTGCGCCTTTGGACTGTTGATTTCCTGCCCGTTTGTCTTTGCCGCTATTTATACAGCTCGGTATTCGACAGCGCTGTGTTTCCCCCGGGTTTTCCCTTGAATTTTTTAATTTTCATTTAAAATTTTTTGGGTAAGGTATTTTTTATTTTTTCCTTTTGTTATAAGAAAAAAAATTTTAATATGAAATTCCTTTACCTAAGAAACTTGGATGTTTTTTGTTTTGAAGAAAAATCTTTAAAAAATTCCAAATTTTGTTACGAAAATAAAAAAAAACAAAAATTTATGTCCAATTTAAAACCCTTATAAAATAAAATTGTTTATTAATCCAAAATTTTCCTCCCCAAAATAAAAAATAATAACAAAAGGAAAAACAATGAAACTAAAATAACGGCCGAGGGCCCAACAGGGGCGTTTGTGAGAGAAAAGCCAAAGGTTTGGTGGTTTTTTGGAAAACAACCAAATTTTTAACCCCTCGCCATGTTTTAAAAAAAGGAAAATTTCCCAAAAATAAAAAATTTTTAAAATTTTTAACTGCAAATTATTTTTTAAGTGGAAGGGAAAAACAACAAAAAATTAAAATTTTTCAAATTTTTTTTAAATTACAGACCCGGAAACCAAAAGTTCTGAAAATTTTTTTAAAAAAATCCTGACTTTTTGATAAAATGGGAAAAATAGAAATTGGGCCCTACATTTTAAAAAATTTCTTCATTTAATAAAGCATCATTAGGTTTGAACACACAATTTAATGTTTAGTTTTAATTTCATGGATTATCCGTTCAACAACAAGTTTTTTGTTGAAACATAAAGAGTAATTTAATAGAAAAAGCTGAAGCGACAGTACGTACCGCTAAAAACTCTAAGAGAGTTCTGCGAGAAGTTTTTAATGGCCGACTTATTTCACTATTTGGCGATTTAAATTGGCTTTTGAGGTTCCCGGACTTAACTGCACCAGACTTTTTTCTGTGGCGCTATTTAAAGTCAAAGGTTTTTACAACCTGTCCAGAAAACATCCAAGATCTTAAAGTCCGAATTTCTGAAGAGGTCCGGTGAATAGATCAGGTTTTCCTTCATCGTATCATGAATTTTTTAAGAAAAGCATTGAAGTTAATGGCATTTACTTAAAAGACGTTTTTAAAACTAGAATAAGTCGTATGTTATAGTAAACCCAAAGATGGAAATTTAAGTGAGTATAACAAAAGGGGTGTTTGATTAAGTTTTAACAATTTATAGCAATTAAGATGAGTAGTTATTATGGGAACCCTGTTATGAGCTGGAGAGTAATTTGGGTGTCACAGTGACACTTCGTCCCACTAGGACGCTGACCGACTTGATGTACTGTTTATTCTAGCGTAAACTTTTTAATACATTCCTTACAACTGCCCTAAAAAAGTTAAAATTCTGTTTTAGCTTTGGAGGCCAAAAATCGTTAAGCCAAAACGGTACATTACCCCCAAAGTAAAGAACCACATAGCTACGAGGTTGACTCCGTCGGTAAACATTAACGCATTCAAGGCGTTAGAATACGATTATTCACACGTGTTTCGTAGAAATTTGGGAGGATTTTTCTTCCTTCTGAATGCCTTCTATCTTGGGGAAGATAGGGAAACGTGGAAGACTATACATGGAGTAGAATGCATCGTTACGCGGTTTCCAAATGTTGCATCCTTTCGGCAATTTTAAGAAATAAGAATCGTTCAGAACCAATTCTCCAAAAATGAGAAAATAAATAAATACAGTTACTGTTTTCGGGTCTTTAAAGAGTTATTAATTTGGTTCCTTAAATAGCAACTTCTTCTTTAAGGAAAAATGAGAAAATATGCTTTTATCATTACTAGTGTTGTAAAGTTACGCTGTAAATACTATCTGTACTATAGTGTTAGTTGGTAAAGACGTCTTAGAATACAGACCCGGTTTTCTATTCGTAGGTTATCTATCGATCACCGACATCACAGCTCGGCTATTTCGATATAAGATCAAGGGAGATAGATATAAAATTAGGGTTGACCAGAGGGTACACGTGTTAAAACTTACGCCAAGCACAGCCTTCTGATGATGATAGGTCGAATATAAGCGGTGTCACAGACAAACCTATGTGGCCAAATTTATTTCCATAATCCTTAGGCCTGTAAAATTGGACTTTTGGTAATAAAAAGTTCATACGAATTTCTTGTTCTTTTTTGCGAAAAAGTGTTTTTAATAAAATAACGCTTTATTGTTATTCCAGAGAACTATGTAACTACTAGAAATCTGGAGCTTTGCAATTATGTGTAGTAATTTTCTTTACAACCTGTATCTTAAAATTGGATCGTTTTAAAGTCAAGTTTGAATAACATTTTTGTCTTATTTTTGGCCAAGGAATCTTCCATTACCGTTGTCCCATGTTTTTGAAATACCTCGTATAATTAGGGCATTTGCTTATGGTAAAATAATAATTATTTTTGATGTAGCGGTTTAATGTAAATAAGTCACATTTAATTTTTTTATTTTCGTTTAAAAACATCTTTTCAAAAGTCCTAGGATTTGTCCGTATATGATTGTTTGCAAAATTTAAACTTAAAAACTGATTATGAAGTCAAAAATGCAATAAAATAATATAACTTAATACTGTTTTAATTTTTATTTTATATGTTAATTGTCCTAAACATGCTTGTATTGACACACTTTTTCTAGTGTATGATTTGGACCACCCTGTAGATACTCTGCGGGTCGACAAACTTTAGAACTATTTCTATCTTCTAAAGGTATATATTTTTAATCAAATGACTTAGATTCCCATCTTTTATTTACGTTTTTCTAAAATTTAGTAATATAATGTTTTTTATATTTTTTTCAGTGAAGATCTTGCAGCTCTAAATCAAAAATATGATCGGTGATTCCCTCAAATATTTGTGGAAATATTATTAGTCGAATCTCAAACAGTTTTACCTATGCCGATTTTTATGTAATTAGTGAGTGGTCCTTTGGTTTGACTTTGGCATCAGCGCACTAACCTTATCACTTCTTGAGACAGATCGAATCGTAGCCTCGTTTGAGGGGCGTATATTAAATTCTATCGCAAATTTAAACTATAAAGGTAATTTTTAAATAAAAAGCTGTTTACCTGTTTACTTATAAGGTAGAATAAATTTTAAAATTTTTGAAAAGGTGTTTTTCTATAAAGATAAAAAATTAAACCTGCTTTATTTACTTTAAACCGCTTTAAATCAAAAAATTTTATTTCATTTTATCATGATCAATACTTTTTATTATACAAGGTGTTGACAAACTTAGGAGTCTAGGGCTTTTCCAATATACTTAACACTAATATATACTTTACTTACTTAAGGGCGTTTTTCCCATTTTCTCTATTCACAATCACAGAAGACTACACAGACACTAAAGTCAGTTCTGCAGACACTTCTTGATTACTCAGTCTGTTAAAAAAAAAAAAATTTTTAAACTTGCAAATCAATAAAAAAAACTTTAAGAAAAGACAGGAACAAACGGTACACGGCAAGAAACAAGTATGTTTTTCTTCTTGTTACGTCAAATTCGAAAGTTGTTCGACTAAGCCCAAAAGTCGCTAGGCTATGCGGGAAATTTGAATTCAACACCTTTTGTCTTTTGTCCATTTTTTCCTTTATTCTAATTTTCAACCAGCAGTTGGAAATGTATAAAATTTGCAGTTACTATTTCTGTCAGTATTCTTACATTTAACTAGACAACAACTATTATGCACCGTTTTTATTATTTTTATCTAATTGTTTACATTTAAATCAAGCATGATTTAAGGAAAATTTGACCGCAGCGAGCGCTGCAATCGATTTAGCGTTCCCCACCATACACTCTGCTTCCTGCCAATACAGATTATTTTATATTGTTGCCAAACATTTTTACTGTAAATAATCGTCTGTATTCTTTTACGTCTGTGGTTAGAGCTAAATGTCGATGTAGAAAATTTTGGTTTTTGGGTCTCATTGAATTGCATCAATTCCAAAATCTTATCGCAAAGAATTTTAAAAGTGAAACATCTTGAAAATAGTTTAATTTAGACAATAAGCATACCCATAAACAATAATTGTTGTAGCTAACTGATGCTTGCGCTTTATTTTACTCAATTATTTTATTCTTTATTGCAGACTTAGAATGATTTTGGATTTTAGATTCTAGCGAATCAAAGGAAAATTTGTACTTGATTCCTATTGCGTCTAAAATCTTCGGACAAGCTGATTTTAGATATCACTCGATGGACAGAACCCTGTAGAAGATACTTAAAATATCATTTAATTTATTAAGCCTAAAAATTAAATATTTTTATACGAAAAAAAAAATAAAAAAATAAAATTTCTCAGAGTATTTTACTGTGGTTTAGTCTTGTTAAAAAGTATTTCTTTTAAAACAATCTAATTTTACTGTCTCTCTCTAGCTGAAAATTCCCAACCAGACCATACCGAACAGACTGACCCTTTGGCAGCAGAACAAAATACTCGAAATTTATAACACGTATGTTTTTAAGAGTATTTTCAATATTGGGTTGAATAATAATTGAAATACATACAATGTATTTTAGTTGGTTTAGGAATTAATAATTTGGTAATTATGTAGAATCGCGACTCTACTTTTTTGGGATGTATCAACATGATTTTTTTTTTTGAGTAATCAGATGTTTTTATTCTTAAAGATCATCCAAAATACAATAATAAAAAAAATAAAAAATTAATTCTTTGATTAAAAAAAATATTTTAAAAAACTAAAAAGACCAAAAATAAAAAAAATTAAAAAATTGAAATTAAATATATGTCTTTACACTAAAAATTTCTAAATTTAAATGGATACGTTTTATTGATGCTAAACTTTAAAAAATGCCAATTTTTCTTATTTTCCAAATAAAAATTAACACCGAAAAAAAATTTTTGGACTTTTGTTAAAAGATTTGTAAACCGCCGTTAAATAGAACAGATTGAAAAAAAAACATGTCAATATCTCTATTTTTCGATTTTTTATGGCCAAAAATAGGTGGAGCCCCCCTATTGAACAATTACCAATAATTATATAGAGTGTTTAGTACACAGACATCCAAGATACGGACTGAATAGGGCTGTATTTGTGGCTCCTCTTTCATTAAAAAAAAAAATGGTAAACCTTTCGTTAAAATATTTCAAATTCATTTTTATATAGAACATAATTGTTTTAAATTATACAGGGTGTTTCTAAATAACATGCTTATATTTAAGGGGGTGATTCTTGGACCCATTTTAAGAAAAAAACTTCATATGAATGTATGTCCTAAACGTCTTATTTTTTTAGATATAGGGTGTCAAAATTTCCAACACCTGATATAGGTAATTGATTTCTTTGTGCGTTCAGGGTAATTTTCTGTTACTATTCCGAAATGTATGTAGATTACCTTAATTTCATAATTTCAACGTCTAGAAGTAATCTTGTTAAATAAATTATTGTTCAAAGTTACATAAATCGTTTTTTCTGGTAATTGGTCCAATGAGATGCAAATAAGTGAATTTAGTTTTTTTTTATGGGAAAACGGTGTCGTACGAAAAAAAAGTGAAGATACCAGATTTGTTTTAAATTGACCGGGGACTCTAAAAATAATTTTTAATTTTAAGAGAAAGCAGTGGCGGACTAGTTTTTCCTTCATAAATATCTAGTCAGAGTCCAGTACGGACGCCACTGTTGGAAATAAAAAAATGTTTCTTAGGTCAAAAAATGCTCTTTAGTGCATAAACGCCGTACACCAATTTTCATAAAAATATTTAAAGTGGTATGAAAATTTAAAAAAAAATCTTAAAATTTTAACACTCTATATCTCAGAAGATAAGACGTTTAGGACATACATTGATATGAAGTTTTTTTCTTAAAATGGGTCGAAGAATCACCCCCTTAAATATTAGCATGTTATTAAGAAACACCCTGTATAAGAAATTTGCTATTTATATTAAAAAATAGAAAGAGGTAACAATAAATGACATAAATGCCAAAACTTGAAAAGGTAATATTAGGCTAAAGTCCAGTGTTTAGTGTTGATAAGATGAAATATTCCGTGGAAGAATGACTTCAGATCATCAAACCGTTTTACA
The DNA here is from genome assembly GCA_019359885.1 of Listronotus oregonensis. Classification (NCBI taxonomy): domain Eukaryota; kingdom Metazoa; phylum Arthropoda; class Insecta; order Coleoptera; family Curculionidae; genus Listronotus; species Listronotus oregonensis. The sequence goes on along the minus strand of JAHBCN010003491.1, from coordinate 28,805 downwards.
TAGGTGATGAGAATCTAAGAGTGAATTATTTTATTACGGTAAACTTTGACGGCATATTGTCTTTTGGTGTTTTGGTATTTAATATATGTATTGTTACATTTTCTTAAGTGTTCTTCAGGATTCTACAGAAAAAAATACACGAGCCTCAAAAATGACCCCGGTCCTCATTGAATGATTCTGTAGATTACACCACTCTACAAAAAAAAGTATTAAATCCAGAGATGTGATATATGGTTTTTGATGTATGTTTGCCTTCTAAACACGAATCAGTACTCAGAATTTCACCATCAAATAACAATTTTTTTAATTTAATTACCGTCAAAAAGAACGGAGAAAATCCGCAATTTGAACGATTTTCGGAAATTTATTAAAAATCAGTGGGTGCAAGAGCATAACTGATCACAGATTTGTGTTAGAAAGCAAAAATACTTCAGAAATGCACCACATGTAAGGTCTGTCATCAAGTTCAGAGTAGGACAGAGTAGGAAAGTGTAGGACTAAAAAGTGGAACTCAGTGTAACTAAGTTCCGTATTTGATTTTTATACCAAACGCGTTTTATACTTATTTCAGAAATTAGAAATGGCTTTATAGTAATGTTTATAAACAAACAACTTTAAGTCTTGTAGTACTACTTCGAGAGTCAGAGTAATTAAATGAAAACTAGTTTACCCAGGATTCATACCAAACACCTAGTCCTACATTACACACACGATAACAAACGGTTTATTGACAAAAAAGTGTAAAATAAAGTACTCTATTTCTGGATTACAAACAGACCTGCAAAACAAATTACTTTTATGGACCATAACCTGTTAAAATGACTAAAAAATGGTACCAGGCATGCGCATACGTTTTACGGTGTATTTTTACGTCTTGAAGACGAGTATTCATGGTCAGTTTTGCTTCAGCACCCATCAATATTCAGTAAATTACCGAAATCAGTCAAAATTGCGAACTTTTTTCGGTTTTTTGAGGTTAGAGTGAATTGTGACCTGATGGTCGAATTCTATCCACGGATTCGTGTTTAGGAGGCAAAAATACATCGAAAACCATATATCACAGTCTGGATCCGGTATTTTTGTTTGTAGGGCGGTGTTATAGATGATAGATGACATGCAATTCTGTCAATCTATCATTACTAGCTAGGTGTACCATAATGATTGTATGTATTTCAATTTAAATTGGTTCTGGTATATGGCACATTTCAAAAGTACACGGAGTCATTCTAACCCTTAGGAAACCATCTACGGTATTAAAATGGTGGAGGAGCTTTGAGTGTTAATAACCATATTTATCTGTTCAAATGTTTTTTGTGTCCGGTACCGTATTTACTTGTTTTTGTCAGTTCCGTTTTTAACCAACAAGAGATAGTTTTTTGAGTTTCCAAGTTGTATATGGGCAGCAATAATTTTCGAATAAAATCCATAAGTATAATTTAATATTTGGATTGGTCTTAACAAAACTGATTTTTTGGTTCAGGTAATGTTCATCCAAATTGATCTAATTTTACCTTACAAACATATGTTAAGCAAAGAAGATAACACAGTAGTGTTCCATAAAAAGTTAGAAGAGGTTAAAAAATTATACATACAAGGTCTGTCCAGTAAATACTCGAACTGATCCGATATGGCGACTGTGAAGCAATGTACAGCCCCGCTCACGAAATCGGCCAAAAAGGTATTAGCATAAATTTTTTAGGAAGAATTTTGGTTACCTTCAAACTGGTTAAACAGTAAACTCAGATTGCACAGCCCTACAAAAAAAAGTTGAAGGTTCGAAAGACTTGACTATGGTATCTTCATGATTTTGGGGTCGCTGAATACGAATTCGGGGTCAGTTTGACCCTATCAGGCGAGGGTCAAGAACATTTCCAGGTAAAATCGCAATGTGGTCAAACTGACCACATAAGTATTCACTCTTTTGCAGGTTTGACCTTAAAATGTTCTCGACTTTGCCCTGATGGGGTCAAACTGACCCCGGATTCGGATTCAGCGACCATGGTCAAGTCTTTTGGACCTTCGTGTTTTTTTTTTGTGGGGCAGTATAATTTTGCAAATTTGACCTTGAAATATTCCTATCGTGACCCGATGAGGTCAAACTGACCACATATTCGTATTCCGCGACCTCAAAAATATAAGTACACACTGTTCAAATTTGGTTGCGATTAATTTTGCAGATTTGACCTTAAAATGCCCTTGACCCTGACCTGATGGAATCGAACTGACCCCGGATTTGGATTTAGCGACCCCAAAAACATACAGATACCATGGTCAAGTCTTGCGGACCTTCAACTTTTTTCTTTTTGTGAGACTGTGTTATTGTATTTGATCCGGCTGGATTTAAAAGTTTATAAGAAATAGTACATAAGAAAATAATCATTTTTCATTAAAACAGTTAATTGTTGCAATATCCACCCTATCCGCTCTTTCTGATTTCCGACATATATCCTAAATAATTCGTGCATAGAAAAAAAAAAGTTATTTCAGCAACGGTGAAAGTGTATTTCGACAGCCTTCCGGATTCTCAGTTCTTGGATGTGATCCATAAATTGGATTACTGAAGTAGGTGTATTGAACTACAGGGAGATTATACTAAAATGTATTTTAGTCCATAAAATCGTTCTTTTACTATTGAACTAAACTACCTGGTACCCCTTTTCACTGTAGAAAAGACAGAGAGTGAAATGTATCATTTTCAACTTGCTCGTTCTAACTCGTGCAGTTTATCTAAAAATGTATTGCTGAACACCCTTTATACAACTTAGTAAACAGACTTAAAAGTATGTATTTATAATTGAAAACTATTTCTTTTGGGATATTGTATTGTTCCGTCCTCAACTTTTTCTTACAGAGGAAGAGCCAGTAACGTATTGTGAGTTAGTTATTTCAAAAGTCATGAAAATTTACCTACTAAATCTTTAATTCTTGTTGAACAATTAAATTGGCTTCTTGCTCCCCTTTGCGGCCGGGATGTACTTCAAATAATTTTAAAGAGGGAATAAAATAAGAATAGTTATAGTAAAGTAGGGAAAGGAAATTTTAATCAGTCACTTTTTACTCTTAAAAAATGTGCCAGAACATTTTGGGCCCTTTTAATTGTTAACAGAACGCTATAAATGTTTAAAAAAAAACAGCGTTTTGGATATTTTATAAGTCTTGAAATTTTTACAAAATCTAGATTATAAACACAGAATACATAATATCAAATGCCACAAAAATAATTCATTACTATTTGCCAGAGCGAAAAACGTTCCCATGTGAGTGCGATAATGACGTAGAGAATACCTGTGTACAGGTAAAAGACATTTTTTTAATATGTATGTCGTTTTAACAAGATTAAGGAAGAGCCATTGTAATTTACTCATTTTAAAATCTACGGTCAATAAAGTCTATAATTTGCATCCCTAATATACGCTCTTTCTTTCGCCCGCACATTCGACCGTCTTTCTCGCACTCACATGGAAACGTTTTTCGCTCTAGCAAAAAGTTAGAAATGGATTTTTTTTCTGGCATTTGATTATTTATTTATTCAATTTATATAATTTTAATTTTGTAAAAATTTCACGACTAATAAAATAACCAAAATGCTGCTTCTTTTTTTTATAAACATTTATAGCGTTCTGTTAACAATTGCAAGGGACCAAAATGTTTTGGCGCATTTTTTAAGAGTGAAAAATAGTGTAAAAAGTAACTACTACTTTACTAAAATAGGTCTTATTCCATCCCCTCTTTAAAAATTAAGGGTAGGGTAGTACACCCCGGTCGCAGAGCGTAGCAAGAATTCAATTTTATTGTCCTGCAGGTATAAAAGATTTAATAGGTAAATTTTCAAGACTTGAAATAACTTACTGGCTCTTAGTCTATTACCTATTAATTTTTTTAAACCTAAAGTTATTAAGTTTTTTTTTCTTACAGGTAACTCAGAGTCCCTCCTAATAAACGAGGACCAACAACCCTCGTAATAGTACCGCAACTCCTAGTTTGTAAGATTGGATGTTGATTGGTACCGCACGAATGCTGCGTACAGAGCCAAGTGTTAATTTAGTGTGTCGTGTAGTTAAGAAAGATGTTATTCTTTGTTAAAATCCCGTACTAGATGATTATAGAAGTCAAGTCGCTTAATGTGATGGGAGTATAGAGACAAAATCAATAGACGAAAGCCAATTTAAACATTTTGGAAGGCGTTAAAGAGTGAAACCTTTGTTCTTTAAAACACACATTACAATAGGTTATTGTATCTATTTTTTTATTAGCTAAAAATGGCCCGTTTTACCTAAATAACACTCCTGCCAAATATTTTTTAATGAAAATCTTTATTACAGAGCTATAAGCATTTCAAATTTAAATATAGGACGCCAAAACAAAATGCGCTTGACGTTGCAATGTATCAGACAATATGTGCAAGGAGCCTATTTCACCATGCCAGCACAGGCAACGTTGCCACATTTTATTTGGGAAATCTACCGAGCGTTTTAAATTAGATTATTTTATTTATTATTTACAAAGATCCGGCATGACGTATCCTATGGCTCCGATCCCATAGGGCGTCAGGCGAAAGGCCATCCATATCCAAGACCACTCCTGGGTCCGCTTGGTCAGTGATCTTCGGCCAAATATATTTCCTTCAGTAAACGAAGGGACCCAAAGGCAACAGATTTCTGCATTTTTATCACTAGTTTCTCTCGTTCGTTTATATCGATGTTTGTTTCCGCTGGGGCGAAGAACTCAATTACATACATAGGGTTATTCCTTTTATCAAGGAGAACGATCATAATTCCAATATATGCGACAGTTGTCATTTTCCACTACTGCCTCGATATCGCCGAGAGCAAATGGCAGAATTGCTGTTTCATCGATGCCGTAATAATTTCTAACGTGATAATAAAGTACCCGACGCGCATCGTTATGTCGGTGAATGTATCCACTAACAGCATGCGCTGGACAAGCTGACAATAAGTGCATAAGTATTTCGGGTTGCTGTCGACAGGCTCGACAAGCAATATCAGGAATGTTAGAAAACTGAGTTTGGTATACCAATGTGTTTATCACCCCATCCTTGCATATTAGTAGGAAACCGTCGGTCTCAGACTTAAGCTCAGCAGATTTTTTTATTTATTATATTATTTTTATTATTATTGAGGTAATTGTACAATATTTGAGGGTTTTTTTCAATTCCACAAAGAACTATCTAGATGTTTTACGTCTTTCTAAATATAATATAATACATTATACAACAAAAACAAACTGGCAAATAATTTTGAAGAAACAGTTTTTTTCTAAAAATTTATTACGATCGTCAGTTGGTTTCTCAACGACAAAATTTTGCTAGATTATAGAAAAAAACTATTGTCAGTCTGACAAGTCTGAAAATAAACATTGTTATTCTAAAAAAAATCATAACCAAAAGCTAAAAATGTGGAAACTATTTACCAGAAAAGTTGTCTATCAGAATTTACGAAAAATTGGGTTAAATCTCCCAAATAAGTAGAAATTTAATAAATGTGGCAACGCTAGACACAGGCGACTGCATCTTGTTATTTTGTGGTGCCGTCAGACTATGGAGGGTAAAAGATAAGGAGCACCATCTCTTATGGCTGCTTGGCTCAAAAAGTGGCTCAGAATAGCATTAAATAAAGAAGCGTTAGTGTAGCGGCGGGCATGGTGTGAACCAATGAACTTGACCGCAATATATAAAGTGATGTTTAAAAACGTCCTTTGGAACACCATCGCCATCTTAATTTACTGCAATTTGAGGGCCATGTTTGTAACACAAAGATGGTGCTCCTCCTTTGTGTTACTCTTTATGCTCCATGGTCTAGACCTAAAGTTTAAATGGTAATTACTCCAAAAATAAGTTTTTGTTCCTAGAAAAAATATTTAGCATTATATAGAACTGTTTTTTATGTTCTTATCCTTCAGGAAAAAGGTTTAAATGTGGCGCTGTCTATTGTATTTTTGATGAAACTCACTAAAGCTAAGAATGGTGTGATTTTTTTTAGCTTTTCAGTAGTTGTTAGTGTAAAGAATATTTGTACAGAGAGAAGATTGGTTGAGATAAAACCCCTTGTGTTTTTATTTTATAATTCATTTGTTCTCTTATTCAAAAAAAAAAAAAAAAGAATTGCTCTAAAGGTAGTTGATTTATAGTTACTTATCGTAGTTAGTTATCCAAATATGATTTCTTTCTTCTCACTTTCTTTTTAATGCAATATTAGCTGCATTTCGAAAAAAAATTTAAATGATCACAAGTTTTAGGTGCTTATGTAAAAAAAATATACAGGTTATCTGTAAAATAAGGGTAGTCCTTGCTCCAAAATAGGTTGATTAAGAACAACTTAGTTATACCCGAAATTGCTTCCTTTTTAAGTTGGCTTGAATGGGAGGCTCTACCTTTAAATTTTTTTTAAGAGAGTAACAATTAATCCAACTTTATACGTATCAAAAAAAAAGCTCTCTGTACAATTTGTACATAATTCCTGTGAATATGTTTTGCCTAAGATTTATATGTTAGGTGTGGTAATAGTGAAATATTTTATATATTAAGTATCTATTTATTTTACGTTTGATATGGTGAGAATAAAGGACTTTTTTTGTTTAATTCGATTGCTGATTACGAAAAAAGTGGATTATTTATTAATTTGGATTGATACATATTGTTATTAAAAATTTGTGCTACAATAAATTAGTAAAAAATCAGAATGATAAGTTTAAAAAAAACCCTCCAACTTACTAAATGGTAGTTTATAAGCTTATTAAGTGTAAGATAAACAAAATAAAAGATCAGACGACGTGTAAAATGGCAAAAATTCAATAAAAATAGCATGTTTGAAGGTTTTTCTTTGGTACTTGAAATTCTGATTTTTTTACCAATATATTGTAGCTGTAAGTAAATATACTTGGACTTATGATAAATATAATAATATGGTCCAAATTGAAACTTTGAGTTTTCACGAATATAATGGGCGAAAAAAGGCAAGAATTTTTCATCTATACTGATATTTATTGACTAACATTAAAAGTTAAATTTATGATGATAATTCCACTTTTTGCCGTAGCCAGTTTTCAGTATGAAAGATTGTTTATAATTAAAGTTATGAAATTAAATTCTTTGACTGATCGACAAATAAGTCAGTTTTAAACCGGTCATTCATAATTCACACTGCCATTTGTATATATTTCATTTTAAACACCCATTTTTCTTTATAGAATAAATAAATAATTTTTTAGAAAATATTTCATACAGAACCATTTTAAATTGTATGTAAGTTATGTTTATAAAAATATTATCTCGAGAATCGACATAAATCGAACACGTAAAGTTAACCCTATTAGTAGAAGAGCTAGTGAACCATCCGACTAACCCATTTTCCACAAAGCTAGAAACTTTTTAAATATTATTTTACTATAGGTCAATTATGAAAGTACCGTTCTGGCAGGCATCCCCCGGTTAATTCATCATGCCTTAAAATTTTGAAAATGTCAAAAAAACAACTTTTTAACCTGCTTCCACAAAGCTAAAATTTTGGTATGAGTCGAAAAAAAATTGACAACCTATTATAAAGTTTACATGTTTGTGCCAGACGATAGCAAAGTTTTCGTTGGGATGGCAATTTATAACCTGTTCCCACAAGGCTAAAGTTTTAAGGGCATATTCTTTCAATAGTGAGAAAAGTATATTTAAACTTTAACGTCGAGCGCCCCGACTATTATATACTGGTCTGCAAGACCCTTGCAACCATCAGACTACCCTGGCAGTTTAAATATACTTTTCCAACTATTGAAAGAATATGCCCTTAAAATTTTAGCCTTGTGGGAGCAGGTTATAAATTGCCTTTCCGACGACAACTTCGTCTGGCGCACATACTTGTAACCATCAAAAAAGGTTGTCAATTTTTTTTTCAACTCACACATGTAAATTACGTTATATCAAAATTTTAGCTTTGTGGAAGGTTAATTTTTTTTACATTTTGAAAATTTTAGGGGATGATGAAGTATTCGGAGGATACCTGCCAGAACGGTATTTTCATAATTGATCGATAGTAAAATAATATTTAAAAATTTTCTAGCTTTGTGGGAAATAGGTTAGTCGGATGGTTTCTGTCTCTTAGACTATATTGAGTTTTAGGATGTTTAATTTTACCTTTACTTTACCTTCTTCCGTAAAAAACGTTATTTTTTTCGGTAAGCTTTCTTCAAGACTATCGGCAGCTGTCGCTTTTAAAACGTGTTATTCCATGAAAGTTCTCAGCGAAAATCAAACCACGTTTTCAATGACTATCTTCTGATGGATAAAATAAGCGTAGCGCAAATTGGTAGTCGTTGCAATATCTCTCCAATAATTTCATTTTTAATTCTATAATCGACCATTATAATTTAAAAGTGACAAAAGCAAAAAAAAACTGAACCAAAATGTATTCCATTGGTCCGCAAAGTCGGTATCATGGTTACAAATGTAATTAACCAAAGGAAGGACCCTTTTTTCATTTGTTTTTTCTAACGTCATTTTTAAAATTAAAATGGCCCGATTATAAACAGTTACCTAAACATAAATTCCGGAGATTATGTTTCTGTGCATATCGGAGTAAGGATACCAGTACTTATCAGTATTTGTAACTATGAAAAGCTTTTTTTTAAGCTTTAAAAGCAATGTAGATGTTTTACCTATTATGTCGAAAACTAAAATATTTTACGTAGTTGTTTCTACAAAAATAGTATCCCTGTTGTAAATAAAATAGAGTACTTATTTCACACCCAAAATCCGGATTTACAAAGCATTATCGAGGGCTAAGTATGAACACCTCATATGGCACAAAATATAAATTTTACAGGAGACACAAAAAACTGACACCCACGAAATGTTTTAAAGTGAGAAAGTACACTGTGAACCCCTAAAAAATGCAGCCCATTTTCCTTGTATATACAAGGTCTTCCCACTAAATCCACTAAATCTTGGGAGGAGCTGATATACGTGGTTCCTGTTGTCTGTAGAGAGCAGCTCCGCGCAGATGGAATTTTTGTAACAGCTGTTATATATAGTATACGTAATTTTCTATCTAAAACCACCAAAATGCATTTTTGGAAAAAGTGGAAATACAAGGTATTCATACTAAGCCATCGTTATCAAATTTTGGATTTGAAAATTTTTAAAAAAATGCCCACTATTATTTTATGGAACTGGATAATCCAATCCTACAAATTTTTGAGATTTGATTATCCTGTGGATTTATTAATTTCGGTATTTATATGGAAGTGGGGCTCCACTATTTTTGGCCATAAAAAATCGAAAATTGAAGATATTTACAATTTTTTTAAGTGTTCTACTCGTCATCGGATTTATAAAAAAATGGTTTGTTACTTAAAAAACAATGATTTCATAAAGATTTTCAAATTAATTTTTCCTTTAGTTTTCATGACTAGTTACGAAATGTAAAATTTTTCGCAACTGGTGATAAAAAGTAAGATATTTGACAACGTCAATGAGTTTTGAAAAGTGTCACTTTAAATGTCAAAATAAGAAAAAATTACATAGAATCATATCATATTTAAAATTAGAAAAAATATTGTGTGAACCGCGTTGGGAAACACTATTTTTAATAACTCACATTCTTTTCGAATCTGCTCTTTACAAAAAATAGTGCTTTTCCCAACTGGTTGCACAAACAACTATTTTGACTTTTGACTAAATATTTGAAGGCCATGCATTAATTTTTTAATTTCTTTTCTTGTTGCCCATTAAAAATAGAATAATTTGGAAAAAAATTAAAAATATCAATATTTAAAATTTTCCAATTTTTTTTTTAATTATCAAAAATTCACCTTTAAAAAAAAATAGGTGTGGTTAGTTTTGGTTAGTTGTTTTTTTTTAATTGTAAAAAATTATAAACATCGTAAAAATTGAGTTATTAATTTTTTTTTAATTATTCATCTTTTGATGCGGAACAAGAAAAAAAATAAATATTGCGAAGTATTATCGGATGACACTCAAAATTGTAGTCAAATTGACTTTTGACTTTTTTAAATTTTGAATTTTTAATTGCAAAAATCATAAATCGGTTAGTTTTCAATCATTAAACAATTTTTATTATAAATCGGATAAAGGGTAGAATAAAATGAAAAAAGCTTCGATATGTCAATTTTTCGATTTTTATAACCAAAAAACAGTGGCGCCCCAATTTTATATAATTACCTAAATCTCTATAAACACCTAAATCGAACTTAACCTATCCACGCCTAACTTCAGGTTATATTTATTAATGACATTAATGTGATGACTCAATGATTTTGGAGGCTATTTTTGCTCAAAATATTTAAAAAAAAAAATTACAGTCAATGCAAAATAAATTTAAAAAAATGGTAGCTATTTCTGCCATGTATTTGCGGTAAACTTGATGAAGATAGGTGCACTATTTTGCGCATGTGCATAGAACAGGATGTACTATCCATTTAAAAATCCTGAAATAAACATATAATCTGGATACTTTAATCCTGTTAATCTAATCTTGGGTATTAAATAAAGTACTTATTATATCTATAACCTATATTAGTGTTTTTGTGTTGAATACCAACCCCTTATTATGGTGTATAATAATAATTCATATAAAAAAACCTTATTCAGCTTTTTCTCATGTATTTTTATATTTGTCAAATACTATTTGCAGAAACAACTTAATGTGGAATATTATACTATACTAAAGACTGATCTTACCGTTATGGTGTAATATAAATACCATTAGAACCAGTCTGGGTTTATAATTATTTTAAACTATTTAATTTATAGATTTGTATGTAGTTATTGTTTTATTTTTGTTTAATGAAAAATATTATTTGTATGAAAATAGAAATATCAATTTATGATAAAATGTTTTTTTTTTCTATTCAACCGCCTTTAAAAGAAAAACACAACACACTAAAAGATACAGGGATGACATTTCTATAAATTTACTTTAATGCTTTATTAGAAAAGTATAAAAACGTAGAAACTGTACATGTCATATACCTAAACACTAACAAGTAAACATCTTAGTAAAAAACAAACTTAACAAAAGACACGTAAACTGGAACATCTCTCATCATTTTAGATAAAAAAAAATCTAGCAATAAGAAGTTCCTTTTGTACAGATATTTGTATACTTACATATAAACCTACTTTTTTTACAAATTATAACACATAGAAGTTAATCACAGTAATACTTGAGATTTCTATTAATGAAAATCAGAGTTCTAAAACGGTTTTTTTCGAAAACCTACAGGTTGTCTTAAAAACTGTACTTTGAAAAACCATTAAGTCAAAAACTAACCTGCTTAACGCTCTCAACGAGTTTAAGTATAACCACCAGTTACGTCTTGAACCAAGTCTTATGCCTAAAAATGCTAAGTGAATAAGGCTATTTAATTTTATAAGAAAATATACACATGTATAATTTATGTTAGTGGCATCTCTGATAGATTATTGAAGACATCTGGTGGAATAGCCTCCGCCTTCACCAGACTTGACGCGAGTGGATTTTCATTTTAGCCCCAACAGTCATTTCATATTTTTATGATTTCTAAAGAAATTTACCTTTTTTTTAAAGCTTTTAATAATACATGATATTAGGTGGCAATACAAGTCAAAACTGTTCCAATTACATGGGCCGCTTGGCAGACTCATAATCAAGTGTTTATACACTCTTTTGAGACACCCTGTCGTCTAATTGAAAAAAACTATTGATCTTTATTTCTATATCTCTCAGTGTGATTATATCTAAGACTTCGTGCTCGACCGACCCTAGGCACTGACATCGGTCGATCGAAGCAGTATGTCAGTTTTGCACTGTAGCTAGATTCGACTGATGTGAGCGCTGACCGTCGATCGAACACTACATTCAGTCTAAGCGTTCCTTAAAAAACATGATGCACAGTCCATAACATAAAGAATACGAGATTAAACATTTGAAAAATACAAAAGTATATACAAACTACAAAAAATAAAATACATACATATAACTTGAATTGAGGTTTTAAGACAAAAAATCGCATGTAAAAAAAGATCTTTTCTCAACCTTAATTTTTTTAACAGGGAGTTAAATTCGCCCTATTCATTCGCCCTATCATAAACATTTTGACAGTAATAAATCATATTTATGGGATCTCAGGGAAGGTAGTTTAAATACCATATTTTAAGATCTCGCACAACCTCTTTAAAAGTGATAAAACTTAAAAAATTTAATTTTATAGTAGAGGGAAAAGAAAATATAGCTTGTGACTAAATAGTTTTAATAGTCAAATTTTACACTGAGCTTTTGTCTGCATGCAAATTATGAAAGTAACTTAATTTGGTTTTATTTTTAAGTTAAAGAAATTTTTTTAAATTTTGCTTTCGAGTTTAAAAAAAAATACACAAATTACTTGTTTTTGGCATAATTCAGTTCGTAGCAGTTTCTTAGAAGTTACTTACTTCTAGGGGTTAATTAGGGAAATTTATGTGATTCTTATTTCCTAATAAATGGTGCGCCTTTTAACACTTACAATGACTATATTTTGTAAACCAAGAGATATCAAACAAATTTAAAAAAAACCATTTCTATAAAATCGGTGGGGAATATATGACATATTTTCCAAAACACTTCGACCAACCCTTTAAGCCACACCCTTACTCAATTAAAAATCTTAAATGGCAACACCCCCTTTGTGACACCTCTCTGGAAAGCCTAAAAGCGTTGGTCGTAAAAAAGTTGTGGTAAAAGCAAGTACCGCCCTTAAATGTAAAAAAATTATATATACCAAAAATGTCCGATTATTAAAATAATAATAACTAATACCCATCTATTCCCCCTGTAGAGCTAACACCACCGCCTAAATAAGTTTTAAATGCAGTAACATCTTTTGACACTTCTTTGAAAAGGTTATTAAAAATGTTGCTAAAAATATGTTATGTTAAACGTACAAAATAAGAAAAAAATACAAGAATAAGGTATTTATATAATCAGTACAGGGTGCGGCAGCATAACTTCCTTTTTTCCAAACTTAATAAAACTCATTGTATAAATCAGAAAGTTTTTATTTGGTTTTTACAATGTTGGTACATACCTTAAGTTTTGTATTACATAGCTTTGAAGAGCAAATCACGTAGGTGACGTCCCCCATTCTCGATACATGGAGTAAACCGATTTCTGGCGCGGCAGCATAACTTCCTTTTTTGATCAGGGGCGTTTTGGAATGGCCGGCACGATCTCCCGATTTATCCACTTGGTATTTTTTTTTATGAGGTTTTTTGAAAACCCGTGTTTATGTAAACCGTCCAAGGACCCTTCAAAATTAAAAAAACAACATCCAGAAAAAAAAATGCCAACATAACGCCTGCTATGCTTAAAAGAGTCATGAGATGCGCCAGAAATCGGTTTATGTATGTATAGAGAAAGGGGCACGTTACCTACGTGATTTGCTCTTCAAAGCTATGTAAAACAAAACTTTAGGATTGTACCAACATTGTAAAAACCAAATTAAAACTTTCTGGTTCACATAATGCGTTTTATTAAGTTTTGAAAAAAGGAAGTTATGCTGCCGAACCCTGGATATAAATTAGGTCTTTGTTGAAAAAATAATTTTATGGCCGTGCGTGCTTGCAAGCGAGGGTATAAAATGATGAGTCAATAAAGCCTGTTTATGTACGCGTTATATACATGATTTTATGTACGATTGCGATTGGATTAAATGTAATTAAAATTTAAATATAAAATGAATTAAAAATTTGAGTATACCTGTATAGGGTTTTACCTCGAGAGGTGCCATTTTTAAAACAGGTCAAATTAGTTGACATAAAAAATTTCTGAAAATAGCTAAAATTATTTTAAAAAAAGTCCAGAACGAAAATAGTATTTAAAGAAGTATAGAAGTTTTAGAAGAAATAAAGACGGCTGCAGCAGCAGTTAAGAACGCTTTACTGCCTGCGAAGTCAAGAACGTTGTACGAAGATATATACAAAGCGTACAGAGGGTGGTATAGTGAAAAAAAATTGCAGAAGACCGAACAAACTTGTTTAATTAGGTATTAATTGTCTAGAATATTTAATTAATTTTGTAATAAAATTTTAAAAATTGTTATTGACCATTTGTTATTGACAACGACAGTATTTTACTAGTAAAATAAAGTATCTTTATTTTACTGGTACAATAAAATGCTACTTTATAGATGCAAAAATGTTCTATAAATAGCATTTTATTGGTCAATCGTACATAAAATTACTTTTTTGCGACTAATGAATAGCATTTTTTATAGTATTTTTACAGAGGTGTCACGTGGCAAGTTTGTAGGGGTGGGACTTTAGGGGTTGCTCAAGAAGTTTTGAAAAATACTTCACTTATAGAAACGGATTTTTTTTTTTTTTTTTGATATCTTTCTTGGTTTTGAAAATACAGTTATTGCAAGTTTTAAAGGCCGCACCCTGTACAATATGGATTTTTAGGACTCAACTCTATAAAAAAAAACTTGAGATTTTCACTTTTGAAAAAGGTGCGCGATATGTTAAAAATTATATCCCAAGGGTGCCAAAGCTACTGCTTTACATAGATAGCTAAAGGTAGTCTTTTATAATACCTTTTAACTTTTTTCTAGAAAAATAAGGAATTCCTAGTGGTTCAACACAGCTGATGCTCCGAATTCGACACTTATTTATTTTACATTTATTGCAAACATATATTGCCATTTGTTCTTAAAATTATATCATAGAAGTTTTAACTTAATAATCGTCACAATAATTTTCAGTAATATGAAAATTAAGACACACCCGTAACATGTTTAAAAAAGCAGTCTTTAGGTTGTAAAAACGTAAGTCGTTTGTATAGGATTACAAAAACACCATGTAGCTCAAAGCCACAATGGTGGGTTTAGAGTCAGATGTCTGAAAAAGCTCATTTCAACAGTATTTACAAACCTTTTAAGTGTTCTTAGAATATAGCAGCTTGGAAAGTGTGAAAAATGAGCCCGACAGACATTTTACTCGCCCAGTGGCATTCTAAGTTAATTAACGATGGAAACCGCTTTGGAGAAAATAGTTTTGATAACTATCCGTTTAACTGGCAAAAATAGTTTTACACTTACATATATTTGCCGGGTAATTAAATACTTATTTTACTCGATAAACATACCACAACATATGGTAACAGTGTCGGCGATATATTTAGAGGTAGTGTATTATTTTGATTACCAACAAATACGTATAATCTACTTAAAAACATACTGGTCAGGAACTTAACAAACAGCCTAAAATTAACCTTTGGTATGAACAATCTATAAACTAGCACTACTAAATAAAAAACCTAATCCACAGTTACAAAATTAAACACTGAGTGGCGATCCAAAGGCACGGTATCAAAACTTACTTCCCGTTTTTTTTTTGCATATTTTCTTGACAACCTTTTTTAGATATTAGAAAATTATTGCAGATGTCACAATAAGCTCGGCAATAATAGTGCCTGGCCTTATTTAGCCGTACAATATTTATCTATTGACGCCGTCATACAAATTTTATTTTCTTTATATTTGTAAAAATAAATTAGCGAAAAATTTCCGAAAACCTACAGATATCGGACAAGGAAAATGTGTAAAAATTTTCTTTTTAGATCATTTAAAAATTTCGGTTATATTGAGTATTTTTTTTAGAAATATAAAGCAAGTAGACCTGTCTAGGACTTATGTGACTTGGCGTCAATATCGAAAATGTTATAAAATATATTTAGTCTAGGAGGAATAGGCGCATGAGTACCGAAAACTATTCCACCTCAATTTTTTTTTACACGATCCTCTTTAAATTGCCCTAGTGATGATATAAATGCATGTTGCCATGGCGCCACCTGGTGCCATATTGTTTAAACCGAAATTTTTTAAACATGCAAGAAATTGTTATTTTTTAACCGGACAAATTATTTTCATATTCTTTATTTGTCTCTAATACCAAATACCAATACCAATAAAAAAGGGCCTATGACTTTTTACGATAAAGTTAATATTTTTGGAGATTTGAATTTTTAATAGTTTGAAAAATCTCAAATTTGGTTACTATTGACCCATGAAAAATATATATTTAAAAAATATGTATTTTTTTATTCTTTATACAATAGTTAATAATATCCTTAATTGAGATTTGAAATTGTTTTATTGTTTATACGGGTTTTTTGATTGTTTATTACGCGCGCTTACAAGTAAAATAAAGCTCCAATAACTTTTGTAAACTTGATTTCAGGAAAAAAAAACTTATAAAAACAAATTGTAGATAGTTAAATTATTAATAACATTGCTCTCCTTAAAAATTTTGATAAAGTTTTTAAGATAAATGATAAATAATAATTTAGGACACAGAGGGGCTGATGCAGCGTATGAGTCAGAGAGACAGCTTTAAGTAATGTGTTACATTTTTCATGGGTCAAAAGTACCCAAATTTGAGATTTTTCGAACTTTTGAAAATTCATATGTCCCAAAAATTAACTTTATCGTAAAAAGTCATAGAACCTTTTTTATTTGTATTTCAATAAAGAATATGAAAAAAAAAATTCCTTGCAATTGTTTAAACAATATGGCCCCAGGTGGCGCCATGGCAACATGCATTTATATCATCACTAGGGCAATTTAAAGAGGATCGTATAAGAAAATTGAGGTGGAATAGTTTTCGGTACTCATGCGCCGATTCCTCCTAGACTAATTAGCATAAAAAAAATTGGATGTAAGTTTTGACATAATAGCTTTAAATCGCCTCTATTTGGCAGCCAAAACTCTTTTTAAAATCAACTCGATTTAAACAAGAAGCCTATTGCCACGGTAACGAATTGTTAAAGCAGTGATCTACTTTGTCTAATAACAATAAACTAAAACTTAAAGAAAGAATAAGGTTAAGACTCACTATCAGCAATACATTTTAACATTGTCAGCTCAAAATCCAATACCTAAAAAAAGTATTGTACTCTAATAACATAGAGTACCACTGGAATGGGTGCTGTTCTCACTGTTAAAAACCAATGTACCGTCTAATTCGCCAGATGAACTGGAACTTGAGATATTAGTAGAAAATTTGAACTTTTTTGCTGGAGGTTCTAGTACAAGGTCTTGCATAGGATCTTCCAAGCCTTCCTGTATTAGTAATTTTTCCACTCGGATTCGAACACCATGATCCTAAAAAAATATAAATTTTTACCTACTATACAAACGGGTTAGCTCAAGAAATACTAAATCGCAACATTTAAAAAACAACTAGAGATTTACCTCTGAACGTGTAGAAGTCTTATATTTATAAAGGGTTTTTCATATTTAATCCTCGATATTGACCAAGGCAAAAATGATACAATAGTATAAGCAATAAGTTAAAAATGGTGAAGAATAGAGATACTGATCCTAAAAATACGTGCGACAGCTCATTCGAGCCGGAATAATGTCTAAACACATGTTTCGGAAGCGTTTATTAGCACATAAAAATTTTAAAAGTTATAAACAATTAAAGATTTAAAAAAAAGGTATTACTTTTTTTGTCGATATCTCATGAACTCCGAATATTTTAGAAATTTTAAAAAAGATCCTTAGAGAGGAGGAAATTTCCAAAAAAAATATTCCGACTCCCGGAACTCTATTTCCATTATTTATAATTTTAATTTAACGCTGAAAATAATCCTCCGCGCGACCTTTCTGATTGGTAATCTTGTTAAGTATGTATACAGGGTGATTCCTAAGTTGACGCTTTTTTTAACTTTGTATGAAACTCGTTAAACTAAGCAATTTTTTTATATACGTTTTTTTTCAAAACCCAAAAATAACAAACCTACATAAATGAATTTGAAAGTGTGTCCAGTGCGGGCCTGGGCATAAAAGATGTCGCATTGCTTCAACCGGACGAGGCGACGATTATTTTTTATTTTAAATCATTGTTAAATCGCGAAAATGGCACAATCCAAAAACAATGAATACGTAGATATGTTCCTCATTTATTAAGAGTGCCGTTAATCTGCAAACGTTGTTTCGAGATTGTACGCGCGACGGTTTTCCTTGAGGGCTCATTCTGGACCCAAGTACTCGGGTGATTGCAAGTCAGATCGGTTTAAGTAAAAAAAAAAGTGTGGACAACATTGCGGGAAAATCACGTTCAACATGTCCAAGCACTACAGCCCGAAGACTTCTTGGGCGGTAAAAGCTTACTTAAGACAGGACCGTATTCGACACACTAAATGAATGTAAGTTCCTTATTTTTTAGTATTTTGAAAAACGTTGATTAAAAAAGTTGTTTATTTTAATGAGTTCTATATACAGTTAAAAAAACGTCAACTTTGGAATCACCCTGTATAAGAAGGGCTCCATGAAGCGAAAAATTTTTAAGACTATTGTTTAAACATTTTTTTCTTAATCTACAATTAATACGAAAGTTCGAGACAATTTTATTAATTAACAATTGTATATTCTGTTTAAATTTTTTAATTAATATTCAATACCTTAACAAAAATTGTGTAACGTACTTGGTTTTTGAAGCCGCGCGCGAAACAAAAAAATGTCGCGCGGAGGCCCATTTTCAGCGTTAAATTAAAATTATAAATATTGGAGATAAAGTTCCAGGAGTTAAAAGTTTTTTTGAAAATTTCCTGCTTTTAAAGGTTTTTTTTAATGTCCAAAATATTATTAGTTTAGGAGATATCAGCGAAAAACGAAATACCTTTTTTTCACTTTAGCAATTTTTTATGTGCTCATAAACACTTACAGATACATTTGTCTAGACATCATTCCAGATCGAATGAGCTGTTATATTTCAGCGAAGTACTCAGTCTTGACATTTATCTCCGGAACGCTATACAACTGAACAACGCATGCCAATATTAAAAAGAATAAATGTACCGCAAATAATTTTTTAGCCTGTTTTCCAAGCACCTGTAACTTCAACTGAAATTAATAAAAACTGCTCAAAATTTTTGTCTGATAATAAACTTGTATATAAAGAAAGGTTTATTGTTCTAGAAGCTATACATCCCCTTAACTAAAGGGTTAACTACTCCCTTATTTTTGTTTTACTCACTTGCAAGAACAAGACTTTAATGGGCGAACTTTATAGAGAACCCGCGTGAGAACTAGTGGCGTCTCTCTCGTTAGTTTTGTAAGTTCTTATGTGATGACGAGCTGTTTATAAACATGCATTTCAATACTGACTCACGAATCATGTAATTTTTAATTAATTATTTCTTTGTAACAAAGTTTAATACATAAATATATTACAATAACTTATTTAAACAATAAAGATTAATAAGAAAAGTTATAATTAAGCGATTATAAGTGGAAAAAACGTTCAAAATAAGCCAAGATCTGGTAACACCGGTTGTTGTGTTGCGTCATAATATAGTAAAACTGAGTCAAATATAAATTTTTATTCGTTTCCATCAGAACCTCATTTAATAGAACGTCGATAAAAGTAGATAAAGGCAGTGAATCGTTTTAAGTGTACTTGCGTTGACAATAAATATCAGTGTGTACCGGGTGTCCAGAAAGGACGCCGGCTGTATCTCAGAAAATGTTTATTCCACAGCGTTGGAATTTTTTTTTAAAGTAAAAGTGGTCAAGGGAAATACCTGGAAATTATTTTCCAGTTTTTGAAATGGCCGCTAGGAGGCGTAACTACAATCTTGGGTTTCCGTAAAAAACACTCTTTATCTTCAAAACGGCTAAGCCGATTTTAACAGGCTTGGGCTAGTTGACAAGAGCTTTTCTTGGGCTATAAATGAAGTTTTGTTATTTTCACATGTTGTCGCTAAAGGCCCTTTTTAGATATTCCGACAGAAATGGTTAATTTTCTCAAAAAAATTAAATACATTTATATTCTTTTTTTTTTCATGAATAAAGTAGCTAAATAATCCCTAAACAAGCTCGCAAAAGCCGTATTTCGATATCTTATTCCTTACCTTAAATTTAGGCCAAAGAAAATTTTATACGTCAATATCCAAAAAGTATAAAACCTACAAGAAATTTTATGGGACATTAATTATGTATTTTTACGGAACCTTTAATTTAGGTTGTATAAGCTTTTCGTCTAAATGCAATACTTTACGAGTTACAAAAAAATAGAATTCCAGGTATACCTTAAAAAATCCTGAAAATTCGATTTATTGATAACTCGTAAAGTATTGCATTTAGGCAAAAAGATTATATGACCTAAATTAAAGGTTTCGTAAAAATACATAAGTTATGTCATATAAAATTTCTTGAGCTTGTATAGTTTTTCAGGTATTGACGTATAAAATTTTCTTTGGCCTAAATTTTAGGTAAGGAACAAGATATCGAGATATGGTTTTCGCGAGCTTGTTTAAGCATCATTTAACTACTTTTTTATGAAAAAAAAATCATACTAATGCATTTAATTTTTTTGAAAAAATTCCCATTTCTATCGAAAAGTTGAAAAAAGCCCTCTAGCGGAGACATGTGAAACTAACAAAACTTTAAATATTATAAAGATTATAGTCCAAGAATAGCTCTTTTCGACTATTCTAAGCTTCCTAAAAATGGCTTAGCCGTTTTGAAGATACAATGTGTTTTTTACAAAAACCTTTAAATACACTCCACCACTTTATTTTTAGAGATACGGCAAAATCGTTAAACATAAAAGGTTCAAATTATGCTCGACTTTAAAGATCAGGTATTTTTTTGTCAGGTAAATATAGCAAAATTCACAGAATCATCACTTTTTTTTATTTAAGATTGCAGTTACGCCCCCTAGCGGCCATTTCAGAAACTTGAGAATAATTTCCAGCTATTTCTCTTGACTACTTTTACCAAAAATATTTTTCCCCGGCACTGTGCGATAAACATTTTCTGAGATACAGTCGGCGTCCTTTCTTATTTGCACACCCGGTAGATAATGTATGGAACAAATTAAGTATTTGGCTAAGCAAAAAAAAAAATTGGTTATTTCCTCGAACATGTAAATATTAATTTTAAATAGCGCATTGTTTGAGATTAAATATAAATATACAGGGTGACCCATGTAGTAGATATGACATTATCGATGATTTTTAAAACAGAAACCGCCATATTTTAATGCAGAATTATCATCGCCAAGAACAGCCGATTTTAAAAACATAAATTACCTATCGTATTAGGTGGCAGTTTCGTAGTTACAGGGTGTTAAAGCATTTTGTATATAAATAGTTATATCCTTTGCAAAGTAGATAAATGCATAAGTAATTTAATAATACTTCCTAAATACTTGACAAAAAATATTATTTTATCAGCATAACAAGCAATAGCATAGTTACAAGACAAATATAGTTACAAAATAGATATCGCTGGTACCCACTTACACAAAATTAGGAAAAAAAAGACCCAGTCAATTAAAGTCTAAAGATTTTTTTATCTTTAAAATCAGCTCTCTTTGCAGGTTATAAATCTGCAATTAAATATGGGGGTTTCAATTTAAAAAAATCCTTGATGAAATCATATCTACAACATGAGCCACCCTGTATATTTATATTTTATGTCAAAAAATGCGCAATTTAAAATTATTATTTTCGTGTTCAAATAATGAATTTGCTTCATACACTATGTACACACTGTATATTTATTATGATATTAATTTTACTATTTTTTTAGCCCAGATGGGACCCGTAAATCCGGAACATTTATTTTTTGAAACCCACTCGTTATAATTACAATGTTTGACATTTTTTTTATTTTAATAATAAGTTTATAAAACTATAGCGATTAATACAAAATTCAATTTCTCTCACGTACTAAAAGCTAAATTTTGCCACCATGAGCGCTAGTGCATAATCAGCAAAGTCACGCAGGTTAGTTTTGGTTAGTGCCGATAAAAAAAATGATAGCTGTAAAACCAACAATACTCTCATTGTAGAACTTGAGCCAATTTTACACGAAAACGTCATCGAAAAAAGGCTATTTGACAGGTTTTTATAATACATTTTATATTATGTAGTACAGTTTAAGGAACCCAGTAAAAAGTTTTTTTTTTTATATTTGCTGAAAAATATCAAATTAAAAATTAAATATTTAAATATTTTACTTGATTCCACAAATGCTCTATGGGATTAAACATACAGTAATACGGAGGAAGCCGTAAGACAGTATGCCCAGCCTGTTCAGCCAAATTATCACATACATATTGTTTTTTAATTGCATATGAATCAAGGACTTCCAAAAGATGCGTTTTTTTTAACTGAATTCAAAATAAATATCATTTTTTAACAAATATTCCTGGATTTCAGATTTTGAACTTGATGAAGCTGGTGCTTTGTGTAGCAGACGGCTGTGGTAGCTTGCGTTATCCATGACAATAACACTGTTGTTTGGAATATTTTTTAAAAGATAATTTTAAAACCAGTTTTCAAAAAGTTTTGCACCTGTATCCTCATGATAATCCAAGCTAGAATCCCTAATATTCTTTGCAGAGAACAGCAAGCAGTTTGGGACAAATTCGTCTTCTAAACCAGCGTGTATTATGGTAATGCGTTTTCCTTTATTTGAAGGTGCTTTCGTCTGACAGTTTTGACTGGAATCAACCCATCCTTTGGATACTGTGTCGTGTGTATCGAGGTTTTTTTTAAAGCCTCTTGTTTAATTAGACCTCTACTGATTAAAGTTTCATACACATTTTTCACAACCTGTTTTGCATCTAATGACAAATGATTTCGACGCGACATAGTTATATTCTCGTAAAATAACTTTTTCGCACAGTAAAAACGGTTATTCAACACTGCCACTAAAATATTAGCCAAAATATTTATGTGCATAATGGTTAATACTCAAGAAATACCTGGACCATCCCTGCCCTTATGAACAAATGGGTTTACCCAATAACAATAGGTAATAAAATCGTTAAAGGTTTATTGGGGTATGGTCCGTCAAAAGCCATAACGATATACTTTGAGACAGACTATAATAAATAACCATTTTTAAACTTCTAATTTATACTGATAACAGTAATTGGCACTTTACTTTTCGCATTTTCCGCAAGGATTGCATCTTGCAAAGTTAAAAAGTATTAAGTTTAAAAGTAGAACAATTTTATCAATTTTATAAACTTACATTTTTTATCCACGGATGGTTAAATATTTCAAAAATATTTAATCTTTTTTTGGGATTAACCACTAATATCTTTTTAATTAAATCTTTTGCTTGATGGCTAACTCCAGACCAAGCATCACTAGTCATAGTATAGGAACATTTCACAATACGTTTTGCTAACAAGTTGGTATTCTCTCCACTAAAACAGAGAAATAATTTGTTATTTATATTTATGTTTACTAATGTCATGTAAATTAAAACCACACAAAAACAATAAAAATAGACCATTTTATTTTCTCTTAAATACGGAGAGGTTGGGATTAGAACTATTCTAAGGGATGTTTATGGAATTTACCTAAAAAGGCCGGCCTTACATGACACCAGTGCCGTATCTAGGTAAGGCCGCGCCCTTGGCGGGGCTTAACATTTACGCCCCCTTCACACACCGGGGGATTTGGGGATTATGGAATACCCTTCAACGAAAACAGGGAGATCGGAGGTTTTCCCAGGAAATTTCACAAAATTAAATTGCAAAGTTGTAGATTTAAAGTTTTTTGATCCGAGGATTTCGTTTCTTTAAAATACCAATTTTGTGGTGAAATTTTTGTCAAATTCTTATTTTATGGATGTTTACTAAAATGACGTGCACCATTGAGCTGATACCGGAAAGTGAGAAATAAGGAAGTCTTTAATCTGGGGCAAATTAGCTTCAATAACGATAAAATAATAGTTACAAAAAAATATGTGTAGATGGTTTCACAGAAATTCAAAAATTAAATTACAAAGTTGTAGATTTAAAGTTTTTTGATCCGAGGATTTCGTTTCTTTAAAATACCAATTTTGTGGTGAAATTTTTGTCAAATTCTTATTCAGGGTGTTTCAAATTCGACTGTCACCATTGGGATACCGGAAACGTTAAGAAATACGAGGAAGTTTTAATTGGGGCAAAGTTGCGTATCAATAAAAAAAATCCAGGGCCGTAGTTAAAAAAAAGTAATAATGTTGTAGATGGTTTCACGAAAACAAAACGTCGTAAAAAAGTTTTGACTTCACCAATACATAAGGCGCAAAAAGTTCCGATAAGAATGTATTTTTAGATTTTTTTTACCTTTTAATATAACCTCGTAAAAATATAAAAAGAAAATTTGGACATTTTAGTTATTTTGCCAAATTTCCAAAATTACAAGAGATAACTTCAATTTTTGAACAGTGTATTATTGGGCTTCCCTATAGGTAAATTTTTCCCAATTTTAACTTCCTTGTATCTCTTACCGTTTCTGAGATCCCCATTGTAAGAGTCGAATTTAAAACATATATATTAGCTAAACGAATGACTCATTGATTTTTACAGAAACTACCAGAAAAATACATTATAAGTTTGGAACTAGAGCTGCCCCCAATGTATAAAATACCAATTTATCTGCAGCTTAAATATTAAAAAAATTTAAGAAGTTATATTCTCACCATAGGTATCTGGATAAATTAATATTTTACTATTAATTCATACATTTTTCAGTCTTAATATATTGAAAATAATTAAATTAAGTATCTAAGTTAAAAATCTGCTATAAAATTGTTCTGTTGTAATTTATTTATTTAATTAATTTTGTCAATAAAAATATTAATATGACAACAATACTGACAACTGATAAAAAATTTTTTTCATGGTCAATTTTGCGCCCCCCAGGTAGCTGCGCCCTTGGCGGGCGCCCATCTCGCCACCGCCTAGATAGGGTCCTGCATGACACTTAAAAAAGCACTGAAGGAACACAATAAATACCTTATCATTACGGTGAGAAAGCACCAATGTGCCAAATTTTATTTACAAATAATTTGCACATACATTTAAACTAAGTCTTTTAACATATCACTGCAAAATATTTAATCCGCGATTTTGAAAAACCTACTCGTCGGATGGCGTCCGCCTTAAGCCTTTAAAACAACATATATTATAAACAATCATTTTTCGGAAGATTAGTTTTCCAACCATAAAAGGGTCCAAGCTATAATTTTTTAAAAAAGGTGTCAATTCTTTCTCCGTAAAAAATAAACCGATAAGGTTTTTACAAAAAAAAACATTTTGTTTGGTTTTCAATTCGTTATAAGGTAATTTTTTATTTATCGGGCCCACTGCCGTTTTTATTGAAATTTAGTGTACAGGTGTTTTTGGGGCGCTAATCACAAATCTAAAGTCAAATTTTGTCTATTTGGACCTATCCTTAAAATGCACAAAGTTTCCTAAAATTCCTCCTTCTTGAACCTGGTCACAGCCAAACTGAACAATTTTATGGTAAAACACCTTAAATTTTACAGGAGAAACTCATTTCCCCGATTATTAACTCATTAGTTTTACTAAAAAACACATTCAAAAATTTTATGTTTATAGTCAAAAACAATCAATGAAATAAACTAAGGATTTGAAGACAGATAAGTTGATGAAATTAAAAGGCCCCATATTTAAAATTTAAATTGTTTTACCAGCATTAAATGTAAAAAAATAAAAATATATCTTTAACAGAGAAATTGGAAAATTCTATGAAAAGCATTTAATCCAAGTACAAGCATTATTTTAATCTTTTGTAAAAGGTGCATTATGATAAGGGTGCATAAGGACTCCTGCAGTTATATTGCAAGGTGTTTTTATTTACAAGTTAGATATAAATACAAGTGAGGCAGGGATGCATTTCTGAATTTGGATTTGTTGATAAGGTATATTTAAAATAGGTAATATGTAATTGACAACATCCTCTTAAAATTTAAAAAGTAGGCGCTTTTCAATTGCTTCCCAATTGTACCAAGGCCTAAAAATCCCTAGATATTATTGATGACTTTTTAAAAGTAAAAATATTTTTCTTTTGGTGGTGTTTTTTGTTAAAACTAACAACCAAAGAAACGTAAAAATAAATGTACCCAATAAATAATAAATGTTTTACCATAAAATCATTAAGTTTGGCTGTGACCTGTTTTAAGAAGGAATTTTAGAAAAGTTTGTGCATTTTTGAGGTTAGGTCCGAGTAAGGTGTTATAACTTAAAAACTAGAAGTGTTCGACAAAATTTGACTTTCGATTTGTGATCAAAATCCCAAAAAACCCCTGTATACTAAATTTTAATAAAATCGGCCTAGGCCCAATAAATAAAAAAATACCCTTTACAAAAGTCCTCTATTAGTATGATTTCGTTGGGATCATTCGCCTTGAAATTTTCTAGAAAATGGGACCACTTCGGTCCAGGTCCCGAGCTATAGCGAGCTGAGCCTGCTCAGCCCCATTGACCCCTATGAAATTGCAGATCGCCTGCAACAAAAAAGAAGACCCCCCAAAAAAAACTCAAAAATCAAGAAAATTAATCTACGTTTCGGTGGCAAGTCGGCCCCGTTGTCAAAATGAAATTAAAAGAAATATAAAATAGAAATTTTAACTAAATTTTGAAAAACATTGCTTTAAAAAATTCTGAAAGCTTTTATACTGTTAACGACGTTTTGTCATAAATGGCATGATAGTTTATTTGACTGGTATATTTATCATTTTCAAAAAGACAAACAAGGTGATATGGTGTGTTAATTGATTATAAGTTTACCTGACATTACTTCAGCATCAAGCATAGGTAACCAAGTATTATTTAAATTAACAAATATAATTGTTACACATTTATTTTTATTTATTAAAATAAATGCACTTTCCTTTACTTACGATTTTTTGAACAAGTTTTCTTTGTTAAAATACTAGAAGCATTCCAGTTTATTATGTGGTTGTTATCAAATGCACGTTGACAGATTTTTGATTTGTGGAATTATGTGTTTTTAATTTATGTTCTATAGCTTGTCTGCCGGTTGTAAAGCTACGGGAAATATTTTAGGAATGCAGACAAAATATAATCAAGAATGCCAAATTCATTTATTAAGTTTCATCGGTTTAATATAAATTATTACGTGTAGCTGCTGTAACTCCTAATTTTACTAAAATTTGTTTAAGATTTAAAATAATTTTAAGTTAATATATTATTATTTAATTAATACATTAATTATATCTAATTAATTTTGGCATCGGTTAAATGATAATATTATTTAAACTAAGAATTATGGCATCAGGCCAAAAGATCTTCTCCCTTCTTACGAATATTACTCTTGCATCTCTTTTCCACTGACACCCCGGAAGAGCGAAAAGTATAATCATATAATGAATGTTGACACGCTCCTGAGGGCTTGTTATGACTAGTGTCGCAGATTAGAAAACCTCGGCCGAATATTGTTGATTAAATTGACTACTTTTATTTTGGCATTATAGAACGTACTTTTAGGGTTGCCATCCGTCCGGGTTTCCCGGATTTGGCCTAGTTTAGAGGGCATCCGGGGTGCGTCCGGCCGGGGCTTCACTTGTAGTCCGGGTTTAAAAATTTAAAATCTTGGGCCGCCCGCGACACACGCACTGTGCCCGCACGCCGCGATCAAATTTAATTGAATATTGTTAGGTTTAATAATTTAATAAGGTTTTGTTTTTATAACAGAGTATATCAATAATTTGTGTTTTATTTTAAGAATAAAAACATTTTTACCGATTAATAAAACAATTTGTAACAAACTGTAATAAGATTCTGTTTTGTTAGGTACATTCAAAATGATGATAAAAGATGACTAAATTTAATTTTAAGGTCTAAGAATATATAAAAGGGTGATTTATGACATTTTCAACTTTTTTTTTGCATTGACTATGTTTAAAAACCTGTTGACATGTCCGGTTTCTGGGCTCTAAAATCCGGGGTTTTCACGCTCTTGTCCTAGTTGCCAAATTTTAGAGATGGCAACCCTACGTACTATTAACAAGTTTTATATAGGATTAATATAGGTATGTAAATATAATTATGTACTTAAAACATGAACGGGTACCAGATGTCTACGCCATCTGCTGACCCAAGGGGGAAGCATACTCCTCTCAACCTACGGTGTCACTGACTTATTTACTAATGCTAGGATTTTTATAGATATTTACCTTCGACTAGCTTGTCTGATGAGATCTAATATACATAGATCGAAATTGGTTACAAGATGTTGTTGAGTGAAATCTCTACAAAGTTAGTTTGTAAATTAACTACACTATAAATATGTACTTATTAAAATTAACATTTGTTCTAATAATGTACTGATAATATAGAATAATGAATATCATTTTAATTTTATTTAAAATGATTACTTAACAATAAACTAATCAGATTAAAGACCAAAAAAATCCGGTTAAAGAAACTCTTAAGGCAAATACGCCAGACATAGGTTTCTCATACAAAAAGTCGAATTTCGAAAAAATTTTTAAAAACCAATGGGTTTTATTTTCGCAAATGCCAAAAATAAAAAAAATGTCGGTTGAAAAACCTTATATTTTACATTGGAGATATAGGTATAAAGAACTATATAAATATTTTTTAAACAGGGCAATCATATTGATGCTAAAATTTTCTGCTGGGCTGTGACGTCACAGAAAAACACCAGGCAAGCGCTGGAATAGAACGAACGGCCTTCTGGTGACGTCAAAATTTTGTCACAAGCCGACTTTTGTAGTTTTGTATCAAAAGTGTAACATCTGTTGTGTTTGGCCCTCAAAATTTTATGTTTTTTGTGTCTGGGACCGTTTTATTAAAAGTGCTTTATCAAATTGTTTATAATGGAATCCCCAACGTGATATACATTTTAAATTTATCAAGCCCCGAGTTTCGCTAACTTAAAAAAAACATTTGCAGTTTTAAAATAGCCATACTGATTTATTTTACACAAAAAAACCCAGTGATCTTTAAAATTCTTTGC